>CM070009.1:47839363-47864363 GCA_036247105.1 Cirrhinus mrigala
GGGGTTCGAGCGTGTAGCGCTGAAACCCTATTGTAATTGTTAAGATTTTTTTTATTATTATTATTATTCCGCGCTAAAACTGATCGTGCAGCCCAAACCGTAAGGCCTAGAGAGCTGAAACTTGGTCAGAAGGTAGTAGTCCTCCTCGCTACTCAGGCGCAAAGAACCGGCCAAATCGGCCCAAAGGTGGCGCTACAGCGCAAAAAACTAACTTTTTTCGCATTTTTGGCCCTAGCTCGTACATTTTTTGTCGTAGACTCAAAAACTTTACATCGTTGCGATCCTTGGGTCAATACGCACAAAAGTGTACTGGCACAGATTTTTCGTACGAAGCCCGGTTTTTCCGCAAAATGGCCGAATGTCCGAAACCTACTTTTACGAACTAGTCCTAGGTTTTTCGCCCGATCGGAACCAAACCAGTGCAGAAATGTTCTCTGGACACTGAATATCAATAATTATCAAAAAAAAGTTGAAATTTTGACTCACGGTCGAATAGGAATGCCAAAATGTTCTATGCTAACGTTAGCAAATTCTTACATTTGGCTATAACTTTTGAATGGAATGAGATATCTTCACCAAACTCGGTACACATGTGTATAAGCTCAATCTTTGGTCAAATAACAAAAATTGCACAGCTCTGCCACTTGGGGGCGCTATAAGGTGGAAAAAACATAAAAATGACTTTAGCTATGCAATCGTTGGTCCGATCGACCTGAAAATTGGTATGCAGTGTCTCTGTCCAATGTGCCATAAGGGTCTATGAGGACATTGGCGTATCTCAAAAAACATGGCCGCCATCGGCCAATGAAGTTTGAGCACCCATTAGACAAGGTTAACGGAGGTCGATCGGAACGAAACTCACTGGGCATGTTCAACTCATGGCCCTAAAGGTCTGTAAGAATTTTGAAAGAAATCGGCCACTAGTTGGCGCTAACGAGTTTTTTGGCTCTGTAATCACGTGGTGTTTTACACATCCACACAATATGCATACCATTTGATAGATCTCCTCATGATGAACAACTTTGCCTCAAGAACCATTGCTGTCAATCAAATCGTTCATTAAATATTCACAAATATGTGAAAAACCTACTTTTGCGAACTAGTCCTAGGTTTTTTGCTCAATCTCGATCAAACCAATGCAGTAACATTCTCTGGACTCTCTAGATCAATAATTATCAAAAAAATTTTGAATTTTGTCCTTCGGTTAGCTATAACCAGGTTAATTTACAAAAGGGGTGTGGCCACATATACCCAAAAGCCTATAAAACCAAAACGAAAACTCAAAACTTTACGAAAATTGGTGAAAAAATGTGTCAGATGATTCTTAACAAGCATGCAAAGTTTCATGGAGATCGGAGCATAGGTGGCGCTATAACAGCTAAAAAGGCTTCAAAAACAAAATTTCTATGGTAAATGGCCTCAGATTGTTAAAAAATGCTCATCTATTCACACAAACACAAGATCTTACACTTACATTTGTATGATATATCCCCTCATTCTGAGCAACTTTGCATACCACCTAAAAGGCCTTAATGCTCGAACCCCGGTAATTGCTGCTTGCAGCTATATTTAGGGGTTCGAGCGCGTAGCGCTGAAACCCTATTGTAATTGTTAGGATTTTTTTTATTATTATTATTATTATTCTTCCCTAAAACTGAATGTGCAGCCCAAACCGTAAGGCCTAGAGAGCTGAAACTTGGTCGGATGGTAGTAGTCCCCCTCGCTACTCAGATACAAAGACTCAGCCAAATTGGCCTATAGGTGGCGCTACAGCGATCAAAAACGCGAAAGTGCTCATAACTCCTAAACCGCTTGTCGTAGACTCAAAAATTTTACATTTTTGGAATCCTTGGGTCAATACAAATTGAAAACCCCCCCTGTGATTTGGGGTCCTGGAGGCCCCGTTTTTCCGCAAATGTTAATGATGTCCGAAACCTACTTTTGCGAACTAGTCCTAGGTTTTTCGCCGGATCGAAACCAAACCACTGCCGAAATATTCTCTGGACAGTGAATACCAATAATTATCAAAAAAATGTCAAAATTCGACTCATCATTGCGAAAGGGCCCCAAAAAGTTTGTCAGGTGGAGGGCCATTTTTACTAAAATGGCTATAACTCATGAACCAAATGAGATATCTTCACCAAACTTGGGAAACGTATGTATAAGCTCAATCTTTGGTCAAATAAAAAAAAAATTGCACAGTTCTACCACTTGGTGGCGCTATAAGCCTGAAAAAACATAAAAATGACTATAACTATGCAATCGTTGGTCCGATTGACTTGAAAATTAGTATGCAGTGTCTCTGTCCAATGTGCCATAAGGGTCTATGAGGACATTGGCGTATCTCAAAAAACATGGCCGCCATTGGCCAATGAAGTTTGAGCACCTATTAGACAAGGTTAACGAAGGTCAATCGGAATGAAACTCATTGGGCATGTTCGACTCATGGCCCTAAAGGTCTGTAAGAATTTTGAAAGAAATCGGTCACTAGTTGGCACTAACGAGTTTTATGGCTCTGTAATCACGTGGTGTTTAACACATCCACACAATATGCATATCATTTGATAGAACTCCTCATGATGAAAAACTTTGCCTCAAGAACCATTGCTGTCAATCAAACCGTTCATTAATTATTCACAAATATGTGAAAAACCTACTTTTGCGAACTAGTCCTAGGTTTTTCGCTCAATCTCGATCAAACCACTGCAGCGCAGTTCTCCAGACTGTCTAGATCAATAATTATCAAAAAAATGTGGAATTTTGTCCTTTGGGTAGCTATAACGGGGTCATTTAGAAAAGGGGCGTGGCCACATATACCCAAAAGCCTATAAAACCTAAACAAAAACTCAAAACTTTACGAAAGTTGGTGAAAACATGTGTCAGATGACTCTTAAGAACCATGTAAAATTTCATGGAGATCGGACCATAGGTGGCGCTATGACAGTTAAAAAGGCTTCAACAACACGAAATTTCAAAAGTAAATTGCCTTAAATTGCTATAACATGCTCATATAATCACAGAAACACTAGAACTTCATACCATATGATAGATCTCCTCATGCTGAGCAACTTTGCCTCAAGAAGCACTGCTGTCAATCAAGTCGTTTATTACATATTCACAAATATGTGAAAAACCCACTTTTGCGAACTAGTCCTAGGTTATTCACTCGATCTCGATCAAACCACTGCAGCACAGTTCTCCAGACTCCCTAGATCAAAAATTATCAAAAAGAAGTTAAACTTTTGACTCACGGTCGCAAAGGGGTGCCAAAACGTTCGAAAGAGGAGGGGCCACTTTCACTAAAATGGCTATAACTTTGGAACAGAATGACATATCATCACCAAACTCGGAACACATATGTAAAAGTTCAGCCTTTGGTCAAATCCAAAAAATTGCGGAGCTTGACCACTTGGTGGCGCTATAATAGAGGAAAAACATAAAAATGGCTATAACTTTGCAACCGTCAGTCCAATCAACCTGAAAATTGGTATGCAGTGTCCCTGTCCAATGTGCCATAAGGGTCTATAAGGCCATTGGCGTATCTCAAAAAACATGGCCGCCATTGATCAATGAATTTTGAGCACCTATTAGACAAGGTTAACAGAGGTCGATCGGAACGAAACTCACTGGGCATGTTCGACTCATGGCCCTAAAGGTCTGTAAGAATTTTGAAACAAATCGGCCACTAGTTGGCGCTAACGAGTTTTATGGCTCTGTAATCACGTGGTGTTTCACAAATCCACACAATATGCATATCATTTGATAGATTTCCTCATGATGAACAGCTTTGCCTCAAGAACCATTGCTGTCAATCAAACCGTTCATTAATTATTCAACAATATGTCAAAAACCTACTTTGGCGAACTAGTCCTAGGTTTTTCGCTCAATCTCGATCAAACCACTGCAGTAATGTTCTCTGGACTCTCTAGATCAATAATTATCAAAAAAATGTTGAATTTTGTCCTTCGGTTAGCTGTAATGGGGCCATTTACAATAGGGGCGTGGCCACATATACTCAAAAGCTTATAAAACCAAAACGAAAACTCAAAACGTTACGAAAATTGGAGAAAACATGTGTCTGATGATTCTTAACAAGCATGCAAAGTTTCATGGAGATCGGAGCATAGCTGGTGCTATAACAGTTAAAAAGGCTTTAAAATCAAGATTTCTATGGTAAATTGCCTCAAATTGTTAAAAAATGCTCATCCATTCACACAAACACTAGATCTTACACTTATATCTGTATGATATATCCTCTCATTCTGAACAAATTTGCATACCACCTCAAAGGCCTTAAATGCTCGAACCCCGGTAATTGCTGCTTGCAGCTATATTATCTATTTGTAATTGTTAGGATAATTTTTTTTTTTCCCTAAAACTGAATGGGCAGCCCAAACCGTAAGGCCTAGAGACTTGAAACTTGGCCAGAAGGTAGAGCTCCCTGTGGGGACATTCTGACAAAGACTGAGCCTAATCGGCCTAAAGGTGGCGCTACAGCACAAAAAACTAACTTTTTTTACATTTTTGGCAATAGCTCGTACAATTTTTGTCGTAGACTCAAAAACTTTACATCGTTGCAATCCTTGGGTCAAGGCGAACAAAAGTGTATTGCGACGGATTTTCTCTACGACGTACCGTTTTTCCACAAAATGGCGTTATGCCTGAAACCTACTTTTGCGAACTAGTCCTAGGTTTTTCGCTCAATCTCGATCAAACCACTGCAGTAATATTCTCTGGACTCTCTAGATCAATAATTATCAAAAAAAAATTTGAATTTTGTCCTTCAGTTAGCTGTTATGGCGCCATTTACAATAGGGGCGTGGCCACATATACCCAAAAGCTTATAAAACCAAAACGAAAACTCAAAACGTTACGAAAATTGGAGAAAACATGTGTCAGATGATTCTTAACAAGCATGCAAAGTTTCATGGAGATCGGAGCATAGGTGTCGCTATGACAGTTAAAAAGGCTTTAAAAACAAGATTTCTATGGTAAATGGCCTCAAATTGTTAAAAAATGCTCATCTATTCACACAAACACTAGATCTTACACTTACATCTGTTTGATATATCCCCTCATTCTGAACAACTTTGCATACCACCTAAAAGCCCTTAGCAATGCTCGAACCCCGGTAATTGCTGCTTGCAGCTATATTTATTATTATTATTCCGCGCTAAAACTGATCGTGCAGCCCAAACCGTAAGGCCTAGAGAGCTGAAACTTGGTCAGAAGGTAGTAGTCCTCCTCGCTACTCAGGCGCAAAGAACCGGCCAAATCGGCCCAAAGGTGGCGCTACAGCGCAAAAAACTAACTTTTTTCGCATTTTTGGCCATAGCTCGTACATTTTTTGTCGTAGACTCAAAAACTTTACATCGTTGCGATCCTTGGGTCAATACGCACAAAAGTGCACTGGCACAGATTTTTCGTACGAAGCCCGGTTTTTCCGCAAAATGGCGTTATGTCCGAAACCTACTTTTGTGAACTAGTCCTAGGTTTTTCGCCCGATCGGAACCAAACCAGTGCAGAAATGTTCTCTGGACACTGAATATCAATAATTATCAAAAAAAAGTTGAAATTTTGACTCACGGTCGAATAGGAATGCCAAAATGTTCTATGCTAACGTTAGCAAATTCTTACATTTGGCTATAACTTTTGAATGGAATGAGATATCTTCACCAAACTCGGTACACATGTGTATAAGCTCAATCTTTGGTCAAATAACAAAAATTGCACAGCTCTGCCACTTGGGGGCGCTATAAGGTGGAAAAAACATAAAAATGACTTTAGCTATGCAATCGTTGGTCCGATCGACCTGAAAATTGGTATGCAGTGTCTCTGTCCAATGTGCCATAAGGGTCTATGAGGACATTGGCGTATCTCAAAAAACATGGCCGCCATCGGCCAATGAAGTTTGAGCACCCATTAGACAAGGTTAACGGAGGTCGATCGGAACGAAACTCACTGGGCATGTTCGACTCATGGCCCTAAAGGTCTGTAAGAATTTTGAAAGAAATCGGCCACTAGTTGGCGCTAACGAGTTTTTTGGCTCTGTAATCACGTGGTGTTTTACACATCCACACAATATGCATACCATTTGATAGATCTCCTCATGATGAACAACTTTGCCTCAAGAACCATTGCTGTCAATCAAATCGTTCATTAAATATTCACAAATATGTGAAAAACCTACTTTTGCGAACTAGTCCTAGGTTTTTTGCTCAATCTCGATCAAACCAATGCAGTAACATTCTCTGGACTCTCTAGATCAATAATTATCAAAAAAATTTTGAATTTTGTCCTTCGGTTAGCTATAACCAGGTTAATTTACAAAAGGGGTGTGGCCACATATACCCAAAAGCCTATAAAACCAAAACGAAAACTCAAAACTTTACGAAAATTGGTGAAAAAATGTGTCAGATGATTCTTAACAAGCATGCAAAGTTTCATGGAGATCGGAGCATAGGTGGCGCTATAACAGCTAAAAAGGCTTCAAAAACAAAATTTCTATGGTAAATGGCCTCAGATTGTTAAAAAATGCTCATCTATTCACACAAACACAAGATCTTACACTTACATTTGTATGATATATCCCCTCATTCTGAGCAACTTTGCATACCACCTAAAAGGCCTTAATGCTCGAACCCCGGTAATTGCTGCTTGCAGCTATATTTATAATTATTATTATTATTTTTTAAGTATATTAAAACAAAACAATTGACAATTAAAACATAACTGTTAATTGTTTTGTTTTAATATACTTTAAAATATAGTGTATAACGTAATGATGCAAGGCTGAATTTTCAGCATCATTACTCCAGTCTTCAGTGTCACTTGATCCTTCAGAAATCATTCTAATATGCTGATTTATTATCAATATTGGAAACAGTTGTGCTGCATAATATTTTTTTATTACCTGTGATACTTTTTTTTACAGGATTCTTTGATGAATAAAACGTTAAAGAACAGCATTTATTTAAAGGGGTCATCAGAGGCAAAATTCACTTTTACATGTTGTTTAAACATGAATGTGTATTGGCAGTGTGTGTACACACCCACCCTATTATGATAAAAATCCATGGTATTTTTGTAATATTTATAAGAAATATCCCCTTTTCCAAATCAAGCCATTCTCAGCTTCTTGTCAGTGTGACGTCACACCAACAAAGGCCGCTCCACAATGATCTATATATAATGACTGGATCGCTCACTGTGCTCTAAACTGCTGTTAGGCAGTGAAGCCACCGGAAGTGTTCAATCTGCCATCTTACTCTTCCCGGCTGGCAGAGAGCACCATTGACTCACAGCTAAACCACTGACCCAAAATCACCTGATCTGAAGGGTGTAAGGCACACAGGATTAGTTTTTAGGATATTTGTATGTAAATTAATTTTTACTTGAAATGTAATCTGCAATGGATTAGTGATATTTCAAAATCATTCAGGTTGGTGTGTCACCTGCGCACTTGCCAACGCAGGTAGCTGTCATTGTTTACTCCCAACATCTGAGCCGCTGAAGACGCAGAGGATTAACGTTACATTTGTTTTAGAAGGAAATGCGCCTGACGATCTACATAAATGTGTCTATGTTCGTGCAAATCATTCGTGATGCAGCTTTATCTACAGCAGAAGTGAGTATAAGGGTTTTTATGCATCTTTGCAAATCACCTTTCTTAATAATGTATTAGTTAGCAAGTATGGCAGCTAAACACAGCTAAATGTAGCTAAAATAAACAGACTGGCTCCTCACCCCACAGAAGAGAGGGGCGGGGTGAGCAGAGCTCATTAAGATTTAAAGGAGAATGCAATAAAAAGGTTTGCTCTGGACAGGGCTGATTTTCACAAAAAGGGTGTTTTTTACGACAGTGGTTCTCAACTCCAGCCCTTGGGGCCCACTGCTCTGCACATTTTGTATGTTTCTGAATCTGACACACTCAGTTCAGTTCATGGATCTTTCTCCTAATGAGCTGATGATCTGAATCAGGTGTATTAAATGAGGGAGACATGCTAAATGTGCAGAGCAGTGGGCCCACTATGTTATAACAAGTATGTTATAGACTTCCTAGATCCTTTTTTAATAACAATACAATACCGTTCAAAAGTTTGGTAATAGTAAACACTTATACTATTAGAAAATAATTCAATTTTGATTAAATTCTGTTCTTTTTTTTATTATTATTTATTTATCAATAAACCCTGAAAAAAGCATCACAGATTCAAAAAAAAAAAAAAAATAATTTTCAAAACTTGTATTAATTTGCATGCTTGTCAGTTTCTGATCAAACATGTTAAAACATGTTTATATGTGTTTATGATACAGTTTCTCTAAATTTCCCCATATTTCCAATTAATTCCAATAAATTCCTGTCAAGTTTCCAAATTAGAATATTTCCAAAATTCCCCTGTTGAAGTTCCCATGGAAAGTTACAGGAAATTTTCTGCCCCTTTGCAACCCTAAGTGGTATTCAGCAAAAACTATAATGCCCCCTGTGAAGGGCCACCTACTTTCGCCTACATTTCAGGCGAGGCCCATCTCAAACGAGCCTACTGTCAGACTTGGCGGCTCCATTTTCAACACGTCCCCGACTGCTCTCGGCTAATCTCGTTGACCGCCGTCTGTAGCCGTGGTTCAAGTCGAACACACCTAATGCTTTCTTCATGCTGCTTTCAATCCCATAATGCACCGCTCGAGCATTTAAACTCAACTTCTATAGGAATTAATTGAAAACACTTGTTCTGCTGTGCTCGCTATACGTGCCAGTGGAAATGCACCATTAGGCGGCATCTTTTGACACAATCAACCAGAGTTTGAATCCACCCATTGCCAGATTATTTTTTTCTTTCTTTTCCCATCACATATCAGATTGGAAAGACATTTATTTTCAGTAAAAATGAATTATATATTTAAAAAATGAAAACAAAGTGCCTTGCAGGTATTTAATAATAAAGTGTTTATCGGGTAGGTTTAGGGGTGTAAGGAGGTCTTAATTGTCCCAATATAAGGCAACATCCATTTAGTAATTTTTACAAAATATGATATATTACACTCAATATGTCAGTACTGCATACTATTTTATAATACACAAATTTTCCACTATAAACCGCATCTACTTTTTACACATATTGCAAGAAAATGCTGCTCTTTTCACATAGTGTAAGTAGAATCTATCGTTATTTGCACTTGTGCAAATAGCTGCTGTCGTTGATCACCCAAACTGAAGCATAAATTGACAAAAATAAAGAATGCTAAATAGACTGAGGCCTGCTAGATGTTTTCTGGATATATTTTTTTTTACTCTTAGGAGATGTACATCTTAAGACACAGTAGACAAAGCGGCGCACTAGACAGCGGGCCTGAGTGTTCGTGTGGTACAAGGACACACCGATGGTAATTCTGATGGTGTTTTGCCAGTGTATTGCAGAGCAGGGTTTTTCAGACTAAATATTAATCATCACAAAATATGACTCCAGCTGTTCCTTCTCGAAACATACAGGTAAACGTAAAAATTATGGCTTATTTATACTTCTGTGTCAGAGGTAGGCTATAAATCAGACTTTGAATCTAAGCACAACTCTGCGATTGTCTGACCACATCAATTTAAACTTTTTAAAACTGTATACCACACAGCAATGGGAATATGATTGTAGAAGTGTGGGATGGGCTTTGCCCCTTCAGTTGGTTGGTTATTAGTGTTGAAAAGGCTTCTTGAACTTTCTTCATGTGACCAATCAACATTTGCAACATCACCATCATGTGTATCACGTGCTGCCAGGAAGCTAAACTGTAGATTGAGGTTGGGGCATTGTGGGATAAATTACTCTTTGTATATTGTAGGAAAACATATTTCTGGCTTATGTGAATGTGGGAATATGGAAACAGTAGGGCATGATTTCTTGAAATGTAGGAAGTATAGTGTAGAAAGAAAAACACTTTTTGATAAATTTGCAGGACTTGGAGTTGAAGTGTTTTCAGTTCCCTTTTTGTTTGGACACAGTGACATGCATAAACTGATCTCTGAGGCAGTTCTTCAGTTCTTGCATAATACAGGACTATACATAAGAATTTAGTTCTAACTTTGACCTGTAGAGGACAGTAATATGCCTAGTAGTGTCTACACTGCCGGAAAAATATAAGAATGGGTAGAGTAAGTTAAGCCAGTTAGGGCAGGTATTTGTTCAGACTCTATATCAGCTTTAAATAGCTTATCAAGTGAGCTATCAACAACAAGGCAAGAATTAGTATATGAGATACTTATAAATATGCTCAGAATTAGAGTTGGGGTACTCGTACTCGGACTCCAGTACAATTTTTAGGCGACTCGGACTTGTCACGGACTCGGATGCATTTTTACTCGGACTTGATTCGGACTCAAGCCTTTCGGACTCGGAAAATATCCCGAGTCCGTCCGAGTCCAGAGACAGTTGACGGCATGCATTATCACAAAAGTCCTGTCCAGTAGGCTGCTTGAAAGCCGACGGGTTTATGTGTGCACTAGAGATGCGCGGATGAGCTCAAACGTCACCCGAATCCGCAGCTTCAAATAAATTATCCGCCCGCCACCCACCCGCGCCTATTTTTTCTCTGATTTAGATAACCGCACCCGAACCGCACCCGATCGTCGTTTACAATTATTCTAATTCTTAGTTTTGCATGATGATATGATGAATGGATGGTTCATTTTTAACAGCAGATTCAGCTGATCTGCACATCCCTGCACACTTATATAAGCTTAATCGTTCGTGCTTTTAAGCCAAAGCCACGCTAAAAAGAATAACGTTAACTGACATCTGGACGTGACTCTCCGCAATCTCTGATGAAATCGGTTGGGTGTTTGAACGCCTACTGGATCCTTGGACAAAAGATTACAGGGGTTCACCCAGTTTAAGACATTTCAGATCATAAAAATCTAATTCTTTTTATTTTTAAGGTATTGTTTTCGTTATAATGTACTGATTCAAATTAGTAATCAATAATGATTGTTAATTTTACTACTCGGCAAATCTGGTGCTGGAGCGGGCGCGGGCGTATGTCAGGCGCAATCATCAAAGATATTTCAAAGGAAGCCGGCGCCACATTCTCTACCGTCTTTACTATGTGTTTTGAGCGAATATTTGCATTTATTCACATACGATTGAATTAGAAATGGTGCCCTGTCATGATTTTGGCTAATGCAGGACACTACTGAATGATGCGCATCAGAGGGAATTTAGAAGTGGGTATACGCAAAGCCGACGGATTAAAAAATGGGTATCCGCAGGTACCGCACTACACCACTAAATATTACCCTATTCAATAGCGTTAACACAGGCGTAACTCCCTTTAAACTTGATCTGGAACGTCCCCCTACAATTCTATTTTAAAAAATGATTCTATTTTAAAAAATATTATTTAATTTGTATTTTTGATTAATATATGTATTAATACTTTTGCTTGTAAGTAATACTTGGAGTGTTTACTTGCCTTGAGCTCGAGAATCTTTTACTTACATTGGTTGATTAGTTTTTTTCTGTATTGAAATCATTATTATTTAAACATGGTGTTTTCTGCTCTTAAGGTCCCATTCACCAAGATACCTACTCCTTTACCCCCACCCTTGAATTTATACATTTACTACATCAATGAATAAAGTCAAGTCCCGCCCTATAATTTATTACATTCTAAAACCTGTTTCACTCTAAAATATGTCACATTACATAGATCAGCCATAACTTCTGTTACATGACTTTAAGTTTGCTAAGCAGAGCATGGACACTAATTATGAGATGTTGTGAAATCAAAGATCAAAATGGCAAGATCCACTAGAGGTTTGCTTTTCTTACATTTCAATTGACACTGCGTTTTTCTAGTTGTAAAGGTTAAAAACAGGGTTACCAAAACTCGGTCCTGGTCCTTGGTTTAGCTCCAACTTGCCTCAACACACCTGCCAGGGGGTTTCTAGTATGCCTAGTAAGAGCTTGAGTTTGGGCACCCCTGGATTAAAACAATTTTAAGATACTGACAAACAGTAGTGTTTCATTGGACTCGGACTCGACTTGGACTCAGCCCTTTGGGACTCGGACTTGAGTCCGACTCGGCCCATTTTGGACTCGGACTCGACTCGGACTCGACTTAGGTGGACTCGAACCCAACACTACTCAGAATTAAAAAAATGGGCACAGGCATGTGGTTCATGTGGGTACCTGCACATGTTGGAGTAATAAAAGTTGACCATGACCATTGAAGTACAAATTCCTCTGAGTAAAGCAGAAATAAAAGAAATTATTAAAGAACACATCAATAAAAAGTGGCAAGAAATGTGGGACAGGGAAATAAAGGGCAGGCACCTATATAACATTCAAAAACAGGTTGGGAGAGTATGCCTCAACAAAAGGAGAGAAGATATTATTATTACACGACTGTGAATAGCACATTCTGGTTTAAATCACTCATTGTTCATAATAGTGAAACATCAAACTGGATTTTGTACATCCTGTAGTAAAACGGAGACTATTGAGCATGTAATTCTGCATTGTACTGTATATAACAAAGAAAGAGAAGTGTTGATTGAGAAATTGAAAGATCTAGGTATCACCAATTTCAGTTTATCAAATCTTTTAAGCTGTGCTTCAGGACAGTCAAGAGTGCAGAGAGAAGTACTCAATCATAACAAAATAACAGGACTGGAACACTCCAGTCCAGTTGGTGGTGGTAATACACCATAAGTTGGCTTGTCAACCGCAAATAAACAATACAAGAAGAAAAACAAGTCATGCAGGGATGGTGATGTAGAAGAGTCTGATGAAAAGAGTAGAGATAGTATAAAATGCATTGTAAGGTTTGGAGATCAGTTTGGGGTAGGCAAAATTAATCCACTGAAATTGACAAAGATCATAAATAGAGAAATAGGAAATATTGATTTCGCTAAAGTTCTCTCTGATGGAAACTTGCTATTGGATGTAATAAAGAAGAACAAGCAAATAAAGCTCTCAAACTGAAGGAGATAGAAGGGATTAAAGTTGTCAGCGCAAACAAAGTTGGTGATAAAAGTAAAAGTAGGGGCCGAAAAGGGATTGTTTTTTTTGGTGTTCCCCTTAATATAGGCATGGATGAGTTTAAAGGTAACCTTAAGGGAGAAAAGATAGTAAATGCGCAAAGGATAAAATCAGGTGCAGATGGAAACAGAAGAGACACTGAAACAGTAGTAATAGAATTTCAAGTGAATGAAATTCCGAAGAGAGTAATGATGGGTTTGATGAGCTACATTGTAAGAGAGCATATACCAGGACCAGTGAGATGTTTTAATTACCAAAGGTTTGGGCGTGTTGCTAAAAGATGTAGGGAGCAGTGCAGATGTGCTCGTTGTGGAGGAAACCATGAACATGGCAAGTGTGAGGAAGGAGTACAATCAAAGTGTTGCAACTGTGGAGAGGCACATAGCGCAGCATTCAGAGGATGTGAAGTATTGAAAATGGAAATGGAAATTCAGAAAAGGAGGGTGAAGAAGAAGCTAACATATTCAGAGGTGGCAAAACAGGTTAAAGGACAAACTACAGATCAAAGAGGTCAATCTAGGGTTTCATTTGAAGGATATAGCCAGAGTTATAAATAGTACAGCTGGGATTGAATCAAAAACACAAAAGACACAGTTGTTATAGCAGCAATACATCATCTTGGAATGACAGGCTTGACTTGGGAAGAAGTCAGAGATGGACTTCAGATAAGATCAAGTCAAAGAACATGTGGATAATACTTGTAGATGATAAAAATAATTCGATGGAATGCAAGATCTCTGATAGCAAACAGTAAGGGGTTCAAGCAATTTATTGAAGAATTAAGTATAAAGCCGGAATATGCATTCAAGAAACTTGGCTGAAACATTGTTTAGATTTTGTTCTACACGGGTATAGTATAGTACAGCATGATAGGGAAGAAGGGAATGGTGGTGGGTGTGCAACATTTATTAAACAAGAAATATCATATAGAATTCTGGGAAAAGGAAGGGAGCAAGAATATATTGCTGTGGGGGTTTGGGGTAGAGGTCAGGAGATAGTTATAGGAGTATTATAAATTATTATATTACCCTAAATTATTATTATACCCTTTTATATATATATATATAGGATTATAGGATTATTATAGGAGTTATTATATATTATTATAACCCATTTAAAATTTGGAGTTAGAGAAGTTAAAGGAAGTACATGATAGACATAGAGTAATATGGTGTGGGGATCTTATAAATGCACATAATACACTATGGGGAGGAAGATACATAAATGCCAATGGAATTAATAGAGGAGAGGGAGCTGGTATGTTTAAATGATGGGAGGGGAACAAGGATAGATGTTCACACAGGAACAGAGTCTGTGTTGGACTTGATACTAGTTTCAGATAATTTGGCTAGTAAATGTAATTGGGAAGTTTGGGGAGAATCTAACACTGGGAGTGATCACTACCCAATAGTTCTAACACTAGATGTTGAGACAGAACGGTAACTCAAAGAGGAGGAAAATGGGTATTTGAAAAAGCAAATTGGGCTAAATTTGAGGAAATGTGTGAGGAAAAAATGGCTGAAATTGACTTAAATCAAGAGATTAACACCTTTAATGAAAAAGTATGTGCAGTAAAATTAGAAGCAACATTAGAATCAATTCCAAAAAGTAAAAGAAAAATGACAAGAAAAGCAGACAAGTGTAATAAAGCTGTGAGAGATAGAAATAATTATAACCATCTAATCTTATTCAAGAAATCTCAAGCAGTAGTGAGAAGAACCATTAGGCAAGCTAAAAGAGAAAGCTGGCAGGGCTTTTGCAGTGGAATTGGAAGAACAACTCCAGTAGGTGTTGTGTGGAATATGATCAAGAGAATGGAAGGTAATAAGAAAGAGTGGGAATATCCAGTACTAGAGTCAGAAGGAGAAGTAGCTGTAATGGATAAGGATACATGGACACATGGGTCGGGGAACTTGAGTGAGGAAGGAAAGAGGAGGAGAGAAATAACAAAGAATCTAAATTTAGAAGCTCTGGTACGGAGTGAGGGAATGGAAGACCAGCCAATTAACTTTCCATTTAATAGAGATGAAGTGAAAAAAGCTATTTGTAATGCAAAAAAAAAAAAAAAAACTTCATCTCCACGAAAGGATCAGGTTGGACATATAATGATGAGACATTTAAAGGATAGGGCTATGGGAAAAAATGTAGAATTATATAATAGAGTATGGGAGGAAGGAAGACTTCGGAAAGCTTTGGAAATAAGCAATAATAATACCAGGAAAAGACCTTTCAAAACTCTCTGATGATAGACCGATAGCTCTTACATCGAATGTTTGTAAAATTATGGAAAGGATGATTATGGAAAGGTTAACTTATTTATTGGAAAAAAGAGGATTGACATCAAGATATCAAAGTGGTTTTAGAAAAGGAAGAGGAACAATGGATCATATTGTTTGTTTAGAAAATGAAATTAATAAAGCGCAAATAAATAAAGAATCAGTATTAACAGTATTTTTGGATGTCGAGAAGGCTTATGATATGATGTGGAGAGAGGGACTTTTGATAAAATTAAAAATTATGAATATAGGAGGTAGAATATACAAATGGATTAAAGATTTTTTTTTTTTTGGCAAACAGAAGTATCCAGGTAAGAATAGGGAATGAAGTGTCAAGTACAATCCAGATAGAAAATGAAACTCCACAAGGGAGTGTAATAAGTCCACTATTGTTTTCCACAATGATCAATGATGTTTTTAATCAAGTAGAACCAGATATAGGTAGGTCTCTGGTTGCAGATGATGGGGCTCTCTGGAAAAGGGGAAGGAATAGCAATTAGGAAAACAGAAGAATTGGGATTTGACTGGGGATTTAAATTCTCAGCGGAGAAAACTGAAACAGTCATTTTCTCTAGGAAGAGGGTTGTTCCAAAAGTGAGTTTGAAATTGTATGAGAAATCACTGGAAAGGGTCAATGTATTTAATTTTTTTGTTATAACTCACATGGTCTGAACATATAAATAAAATAGTTGAGAAATGTCAGAGATCGTAAGTGGATGTGTAAGTGGAGTGGAATGGGGAGCAAGTTTCTCTTCGTTAAAAACAATTTATGTAGCACTGATCCGGTCTGTGTTTGATTATGGTTGTGTGTTGTATGGTTCTGCCTCAAAAAACTTGTTAGAAAAACTTAGTAAAATTCAAACTCAAGCGCTGAGACAGTGTTGTGGAGTAGTAAAGACTACACCCATACCAGAGTCTTAAAAGTCTTGTTAGGAGAGATACCACTAGAAATTAGAAAGAAACAAATAATGATCAATTACTGGGCTAACCTACAGGGGCATAAAGATCCTACAAAAAGTGGTCCTACAGAACTGTTGGGAACAAAATGAAAAATGTACAACTAGTTTTGGGTGGAGTAGTAAAATATATGCATAAGAATTACAAGTAAATAACATCAAGATGAGCCCAACAGTTGTTATTTAGGAATATGAACCATGGGTTTATGTAACACCTCAAGTTGATTTGCATCTGTTGGAGATTAAAAAAATGGATAGAGAAGTTGACTTGACATCTGCATTTTCAATATATACCAGAATCCAATATCCCCGACATATACAAGTGTATACTGACAGCTCAAAAGATCCAGGGGCGCAGATGGGATTTTTTAACTGGGTGGGACGAAGCTGTCGGAAAATGATTTTAACTTGGTTAGTTATTTTGCGTAATTTGGGCTTTAACTAATGCTCAGGTAGATACTTTGCATAATTTGGGCTAATGGTTTGCAAAAATCATGGTTAGGCTTTGATGATTAAAATTAATGTTCTCCCACGTATTCATTTATTTTCTTCCATGACTCCTGTCTCTCCACCTGTCGGCTACTGGAACAAACTTGATGCATGTGTTTCACGGATACATGTGTTTCATATATGAGATGGGAAACGTCCTTATTTTAAACTGACTACCTTACAACGATGTAGATTACATGGAGGTCTTTCTTTCCCCAGTTTTAGACTGTACGCTCAAGCCTTTTCCCTCTGCCCTTTATCAGTTTGGTTTGATCTTGATGCTTCTGTGTCTTGGAGAGCAATTGAGGAATCTGTTGTTTATCCGTATAAATTGAAGCATCTTGTTTTTTCGGGGTTCCGCTTAGGCAATGTAAATCTTGGTTTGGTTCCATTGTAACCACCTTCTCTCCACATGGAGGGATGTTGAAAGGCGTTCACAACAAGTTACATTATGGCGTAAGCATTCGCCTATTTTCCACAATAATAATCTTTTGTCAGGTAATACTCCATTTCATTGTCTGTAATGGACTCATAATACAGTACACAATCTGTGAGATATCTATGATGATAGTGATTTAAAATCCTTCCAGGATCTTAAAACTCAATCTAATCTTCCTGGCACCTCCTTTTTCATGTGTTTGCGCATTAGGTCGGCCCTACGGGCCTATGGGGTGTCTTGGAACTCTCAGCTGCCTATTCACCCTTTGCGCAAACCAATTCTTCCTTCTGAGGAATCTCCCTCCTCTGCTTCAGTTATCTATCTCTTTCTTCTTGAGCATTCATACAAACCTTTATCTATTACAATTGTCTGGGCTAAGGATCTTAATGATGATGTGAATGTTTTATTTTCAGATCAGGTATGGGGTATGGTTTAAATTGTCTTAGAAAAACCGAAAGACAGTTTATAGTTGATGTCTTTGGCTGAGACAGACGAGGCAGAGACTGCTATGACGGCCTCAATAGCCATGACAGGACGGGCAGAGAGTTCATTCGTGGCCTCCATGGCCGGAACAGGACAGACAGAGAGTTTGCTGACGGCCTTCATGGCCGTGACAGGACGGGCAGAGAGTTTGTAGGTGGACGCCACCCCCTTAGGAGGTTCTGCAGCCGATGTAGACTCATGGTCGGACGAGGCCTCTGGAGCAGAGTGTGCAGCCCACACACACAGAATGGTGACTGTCATTAGGGGAAAAGCAGCAGCGGGTGGCAGGATCTCTATAATGAATCAGTGGTGGGTCCATCACACTGGCCTTTATGATAGGTCGAGACTTAAGAGTGTCAGACGAGATGTGATGAGGCTCTGGGCAGTCAGACAAGATGCCATAAATGCAGCGAGGGATGAACGCGGACCCTTGCGTCTTAGTTTGAACTTTGACAGTTGATTAACTCCATCACAAAAAACTCAGTCAATAAACAGTCCGGTAGATCACAGTAATATGCGATGGATAAAAACTCTTTATCATAGTCCTCGAGCAATCGCGTGCCCTGCTCGAGGGCTAACAGTATTCTTGCAGAGTCCATACCTGGCCAGTGACCGCCGGAAAAGCTGCTGGATCCTTTAGTGGCTGAGTATTCTGTAACAAAGTGAGGGAGACGTGAAGCGGGCGGATCCATCTGCATAACTTTATTGGTTTTAGACAGAGACATGGTCATAAAACAGGGTCAGACATCGGCGAACAGGTATGCAAGAGCTCATAGCCCAACTTGCTTGAAGTCCAGTGTTAAGTTTCCATAGTCTGTGATGATTTGGGGTGCAATGTCATCTGCTGGTGTTGCTCCACTGTGTTTTTTGAAAACCAAAGACACTGCACCAGTTTACCAATAATTTTTAGAGCACTTCATGCTTCCTTCTGCTGACCAGCTTTTTAAAGATGCTGATTTCATTTTCCAGCAGGATTTGGCACCTGCCCACACTGACAAAAGCACCACAAGTTGGTTAAATGACCATGGTGTTTGTGTGCTTGACTGGCCAGCAAACTCACCAGACCTGAACCCCATAGAGAATCTATGGGATATTGTCAAGAGGAAAACGAGAAACAAGACCAAAAAATGCAGATGAGCTGAAGACCACTGTCAAAGAAACCTGGGCTTCCATACCACCTCAGCAGTGCCACAGACTGATCACCTCCATGCCACGCCGAACTGAGGCAGTAATTAAAGTAAGTATTGAGTACATATACAGTAAATGAACATACCTTTAAGAAGGCCAACAATTCACTAAAAATGATTTTTTTATTGGTCTTATGAAGTATTCTAATTTGTTAAGATTGAGATTTTTTTTTTGTTAAATGTGAGCCAAAATCATCACAATTAAAAGAACCAAAGACTTAAACTAGAGTTGAATTACTGAAATAAATGAACTTTTCCACGACATTCTAATTTATTGAGATGCACCTGTGTATATATATATATATATATATATATATATATATATATATATATATAATTTTTTTTTTTTTTTTATTCGAAAATAGTCCCAAACGTGTTAACTATATCAGTAAATATATTGATTCTCATATATGTGTAAGTAAATGTATTTAGCACCTTTATAGGTTAGTTAATATATAATGGGCGATGGGCAAAGCAGCCTAATAGTGTAATCTGTTAACTGCACATAAAAACAGATATGGGTGTCATGCCATAAAATATTTTTTAAAACAATTGACTTTGTATTTAATGTGAATTTAATAATAATAATAATAATAATAATAATTATTATTATTATTATTATTATTATTATTATTATAAAAAAAAAACATTGTAAGTGTTACAAACGAGACTCCCGCGCCATCTCTCTTGCACCACCAGAGGGAGCCTTCACCCGAGTACTAGTCTTTCATCCGGACTCCATTTCCCATAGACCTCATACCTAGGACTGATCACCTTACAACTGCTTCCAATCAGGCACGCTTTAAAAGAGGCTTTTTTTTCTGTTCACTGTGCATGTCTTGATGTGCTACAGTGATCATTTCTGGGCGATTTCCTGTATTGCCGTTTTGTTATTATCTGACATATATGTATATATATATATATATATATATATATATATATATATTTGCCCATACAAAGGGGGGTGAAATAATTGTGTGTATTTATTTATTTTTGATACATTTAGTGCTGTCATCAATGATGTAAGTTCAGAAAAAAAATAAAAAATAAATTGTATTATTCTTTGGTGGAGATTTTAATTGCACAGAAAATGGTAAATAACAAAGCACTTGCACAGTTAATAATAATGCTTGATTTATGTAATGTTTGGAGGAATGTGCATCACAAGAATAGACAATATACTTGGGCACATAGAGACAGTCTTATTTCAGTGGCATCACTTGGTATGTTTTATGTGTTTACATTTTGTTACAGATTGCAAAATAATCCATTTTTTTTTTTTTCAGATCACTGCTTAGTTATGTGGAATATTTTTGTTAATTATGTGAAGTTAAAGAGTGCTTATTGGCATTTTAATGCATCACTTTATTAGGTGTTTTCTTTACAAAGCAATTTTTATATTAGGTTTCAATAGAAGACTGCAGAAATATAAATTAGCTAAATTGCTAAATTAGCTATTTATATTTCTAGGGAAAAAAATAAATAAAAATAGAACCCAGAAATGGACTCCACATTGTATCAGTTTTTAAAAATAGGATTAAATCAAGAATTTGTGTTGACTTTAATTACTATAAATTGATGAATGTAATTAATGTGTTTAAGACTGAGTAGTGTTGTGATGTTGGGTTGTTACGTACTTTATGAGTAGTTTTTTTTTTTTTTTTTTTTTTACACACAAGCTAGTAATATAAAGGTTTGTGTAAATTGTTAAAATAATTGTTATTCATACAGTGTCACACGATCAGGGGCTTAGCCATCATTTCAGAAGTGAGGGGGGCAGAAATGCCAAATTTACTACATACAATTGTACATGTATTTTATAAATAATGTAAATAAAGTATTTTGTCTACTAATTACCAAAATCGCAGTGCTGTCTCTCTAACTCAGTGTATTCCAATTACCCACTATGAACTTAATGGAACTATTGAAGTCTACGGGAATCACGTGACGATCGAGCATTTCGAACTTCCGCTGTTGCACCTCTCTCTCTTTACGGCTCTGGTCTAAATAAACTCTAAATGGAGCGGTGAAGTTATACCTATTCGCTGTAAACGTTTACATTCGGTGGAAACGTGATTCCCTATTTTGGATCAGATAGATGAAAACATTAAGAGTTTCGGATGGCGCATCTTTCTTGAGCAGCCTGGAGAAATATGTTGTTATAAGCCTCTTCTTGAGTTCATGTGCATCGCTCTCTAAAGCAGATCTACGGGGTTTCTTCTAACGGCAAGGGACCTTCCGGCTGCGTGAGGAACCTGCTTGAGTCTGACTGCTGTGATGAAAGAGCAGACCGTTCATCTCTTCTTTGACAACACTGAAGTCAACATGATTGGTGTTGAATGTGTTATTTAGGAATTAAATCACTCGAGTTTATGAAAAATTCTGTCGCATCAGATGGGAAGTACTTCTTGTGAAGTCCAATCACAGGTCAGTGACAGTGAGGATTTTAATGAAATCTGTTATAAACAAAGCACTGTTCTAAATTATATGTGTGATGTATTTGTATATCAGATGTTGCAATAATATTAGTTAAGAATATTTCTTTTTGAAGCAACCTTTGTCGTTCCACTTTAGAAAAGGACGTTTCAAACGTGGAACAGCGTGTTTTGACTAATGTGGGACAGTCAAATATACTGTTATTCAACTCATAAAATGTGCATTAAGAAAGTTCAATTTTAGGGCTTATAATACAGCAGTATTGTTTATTTTAAGATCCGGATTCTGAATCTAGAGAGACGACGATCAGATCCTGGACCATGATGAGCCCACGACTGACCAGAGCTGCTTATTTCTGTTCTAAAGTGTTTTTATCATTACAGTTTGCTCAGCACATGCTTATGAACATATACGCTCCATATTTTTATCATAAACACAGTAAAAACTCATGTACAGTGCAGTGCAGTACGCAGTTAATTTCCGTTTTTATTCTCAGAACTTGTTGATGATACCAAAATAGCGAACTCATTCACTCGTTAATTAAGCATGGTTCTATCAAGAAAACGTTTTATTACCAAAATGTAAAGTTGAAGTCAAAAAAATTATTATTAACCTCAGCAATAAGATACTGTTTAAACCAGAGATATGTATATAAGTTTCATTGACATGGGATCATCGAGAAACCAGGCATTATTTCTTTGCATGTGTACGTAAATAAATGGTATAATGTTAATAAACGCGGTTGATTATTGTTTAACATTTGTTACATTCTGTTTGATATGATTTTTAATGACTGAATGCATGCTATATGAATGCAGATCAGTGCTGATATGGATCGGTTTCTGTTTTGTGAATGTTTGTTGAACAACTATAGTTAGACTATGGTAACAAAACCACATTTACAATGCAACCGGTTAAACACTTTTGAATATTTTAGAGAATAGTGATGAGAATAAGAATGACTCTGTAGCGCCATCTAGCGCCGGTGTTGTATGGTGTCTCTCTGAAGGCCAGCGATGATCCCTGGAAGAGTCCAACTCTTTATTACATGGACACAGAAATCAATGCAAGGCCTTTGGTGAAGACTCATACCATAACAGCACTAATGAAAAACAACGAAAACAATAATGTTTCTGTATAGAATCATGCTTAATTAATGAGTGAAGGAGTTCGCTATCTTGGTACTATTCCAACTTCTGACAATAGAAAAAATTGTGTACTTTACTGTACATGAGCTTATACTGTGTTCATGGTAAGAATATGGAGCATGTATTTTCATAAGCATGTGTTGAGCAAACTGTAATGATAAAAACATTCATAACAGAAATAAGCAGTTCTGGTCAGTCGTGGGCTCATCATGGTTCAGGATCCCATCGTCGTCTAGTCTCTAGATTCAGAATCCGGATCTTAAAACAAACAATACTGCTGCTTTAGAAGCCGTAAAATTGAACTTTCTTAATACGCATTTTATCAGTTGAATAACAAAGTATATTTGACTGTCCCACATTAGTCAAAACCTGCTGTTCCATGTTTGAAATGTCCTTTCCTGAAGTGTGACGACAAAGGCTGCTTCAAGAATAAATATTCTTAACACATTTGAACAATATTATTGCAACACTTTATGTACAAATACATCACAAATATAATTTAGAATAATGTTTTGTTTATAACACATTTCATTCAAATCCTCTGTCACTGGCCAGTGAGCGGACTTCACAAGAGGTACCCGTCTTACGATTTTTACATGACAGAATTTTTCATAAACTCTACAAATTTAAATCCTAAATTCAACCCCAGTCATGACTTTAATGTTGTCAGAGAAGAGATTAACGGCCTGGAGCTTTCATCACATTGTCAGACTCAAGCAGATGGTTACTCGCGCTCAAATGTTAGCCGCAAAGTTCCTTGCCGTTTTATTCTGATTATGAGAAGGTAGAAGAAACCGCAAGTTGGCGATGCACATGAGCTCAATAAAAGGCTTTTCATAACATATTTCCCCAGCCTACTCAGGTACGATACACCATGCGACACTCTGAATAAGCTCGTCCGAGATGCATCGACGTTGCGCAGCATGATCAGCGTAAAACAGCAAAGTACCGCGAGAGCGATTAGAGGGCAGACCACGCTTTATGCTTTAGAATCACTCTCGCGATCATTCTGCGCAGCGCCGATGCATCTCGAACCAGCCTAATGTTTTCATCTATCTGATCCAAAGTAGGATATCACGTTTCCGCCGATTGTATGTTACTTCGAATAGCAAACTTTACCGCTCAATTTAGAGTTCATTTAAACAAAAGGAACAGGGACTGTAGCCTTGACTCCGCCTACTGTACTGGAGCCAAAAACACTTGAAAACAGCCTGAATCCACCTCAGCTGGTCCATACAAGTGATACGATATAAAATTAACTTATCTACACAAATAGCAACACAATAAACATCTGATCATCTGAATTAGTGAAACAATGAGATCAGCTGATCAATAAAAATAATAAAACAAAAAGCGAAATATCGGCTATGTTTTTCCAAACTGTAGACTGGCATGTTTTTTTTTTTTTTTTTGGATCTTGTTTTCTGACTCATGATGTCAATCTTCATCTACCACTCATCTGTATTATACGCCGAAAAGAAAATATGGAAGAGTTTAGATGCTCAAATATCCAGCATGCTGGTCTAAACAAACACAAAGATGTTCTTCAAAATATCTTCTTTGTATGTCAGAGAGGATAAGTCATATTTGGAACGACATGATGGCCCACTTTTTGTTTCTCTTCTTTAAACGATGTTTGTCTGTGAAGAGGGTCATGGCGTATTTTCCGATCTGTTGTCATAAAGTGAAAAACTATGAGTCAGCTTTGAGGCGTCATATACATTTTCCATCAACATTTCATACCCATCTTTTATATTTTATTAAATGTAACAAGGTCTGTGAAATTACGACACAGCTAGATTTGTCCAGCAGCTCTCGTCTCACCTGCAGAGAAGAACAGATTCCATATTCATCATTATTATTTTGTGATCAATGAAATACAATCACTGAACTCTATGCACTCAATAACTTCACTCGCATTCTCAGCATTTTTACCATAAACATTTACTAATAAATGAGTTTGTGAATAGCCATTTTTTATATTTATGATTAAATATACACTACTGTTCAAAAGTTTGGGGTCAGTAAGACTTGTGATAGTCTTTAAAGTAGTCTCTTATGGTCATCAAGGCTGCATTTATTTGATTAAAAATATAGAAAAAAACAGTAATATTGCAAAATGTTTTTACAATATAAAATAATGTTTTTTTATTTTAACATACTTTAAAATAGAATTTATTCCTGTGATGAAAAGCTGAATTTTTATCAGCTGTTACTCCAGTCTTAAGTGTCACATGATCCTTCAGAAATCATCCTAATATGCGGATTTATTATTAGAATGATCAGTGTTGGATAATATCAACAGTTGTGCTGCCAAATATTTTTTGGAACCTGTAATTTTTTTTTTCAGGATTCTTTCATGAATAACAAGTTTAAAAAGTACAGTGTTTATTCAAAATATAAATATTTTATAACAATGTAAATTATTTATTATTAACTTTTAATAAACATTTAATTATTAACTTAATACATCCTTGGTGAATAAAAGTATTAATTTCTTAAAAAAAAAAAAAAAAAAAAAAAGAAAGAAACAATAAAAATGTACTGACCCCAAACTT
>CM070009.1:47869363-47909119 GCA_036247105.1 Cirrhinus mrigala
GAGAGGCACAAACATGAATTTAACTTACATTTGTAATATATTTTTTCAAAACATATTATTAATGTTATGACCATCATTGTTTTTATTAGTGCTGTTATGCTAATAGTCTTTTCCAAAGGTTTATGTAATAAAGAATGGGACTTTTCCAGTGATCATCGTGAAACCAGGCATTATTTCATTGCCATTTATTTGTATGTGTATATAAATAAATGTGATAATGTTAATAAATGTGATTGAATATTGTGTAACTTTTGTACATTCTGTTTGATATGATTTTTAATGATTAAATACATGCAATATTGCTGGCCAGTGTTGATATGAATCAGTTTCAGGAACTGTATGAATTTTGTGAATGTTTGTTGAACAGCTATGGTTAGAGTATGGTAACTCAACCACATTTACAATGTAACCGGTTTATTTAACTCTATTATGTAACTCTATTAAAATAGGACAGTGGTTTTCAAACCGGTCCTGCAAACACCCCCAACACTACACATTTTCTGTGTCTCCCTTATCTATCACACCTGATTCAACTCATCAGCTCTTTAGTAGAGACAGCAAGACCTGAAATGGGTGTGTTAGACATGAGAGACCTACAAAATGTGCAATGTTGGGGGTGCTCACAGGACCGGTTTGAAAACCACTGGTGTAGGATATTTCACAATGAGAATAACTCCATAGCGTCATCTAGCGCCGGTGTTGTATAGTGTCTCTCTGAGGGCCAGTCGATGATCCCTGGAAGAGTCCCACTCTTTATTACATGGACACAGAAATTGATGCAAGGCCTTTCATGAAGACTAATACCATAACAGCATTAATTAAAAAAATAAATAAATAAATTATAAAATTATTAATAATATTATATTTAAAAGTATACATATAATAGCATTTGTAAAATATGTATAACATATTAATGTATTTTGGAAGAACATATTAAGAGTGTAAATTAAATTCATGTACGTGCCTCTCTCATTTAAACAATATCACATTACTGAGGTTAATAATTTGTTTGACTTCAAATATACATTTTGGAAACAAAATGTTTTCTTTAGACCATGATTAATTAATGAGTGAAGAAGTTCACTTGGCACTATTCCACCTTCTGCCAGTAGAAATGGAAATAATCACGTATAGTACCATTCATGAGCTTATACTGTGTTCATGGTAAGAATATGGAGCATGTATGTTCATAAGCATGTGTTGTGCAAACTGTAATGATAAAAACACTTTATAACAGAAATAAGCAGCTCTGGTCAGTGATGGGCTCATCATGGTCAAGAATCTCATCGTTGTCTTGTCTCTTAAAATGAACAATACTGCTGCATTATAAGCCCTAAACTGAACTTTCTTAACACACATTTTATTAGTTTATTATTTGACTGTCCCACACTGGTCAAAACATGTTGTCCGATGTTTGAAATGTCCTTTTAAAAAAGTGGGACAACAAAGGTTGCTTCAAAAAGAAATATTCTTAACACAGTTGAATAATATTATTGCAACATTTGATGTACAAATATGTACATTGTGATGTCAATCCTCAGTTGTCTATCGTCTGTGGAATTAGACGCTGAAAAAAAAAAATAGATATTGATAAGAGTTTAGATATTCACTCCAAATTTCCCTAATTTTGGTCTAAACCAAGGGTGCCCAAACTCGGTCCTGGAGGGCCTGGGTTCTTCAGAGTTTAGCTCCAACCCCAATTAGACACACCTGGACCAGCTAATCAAGCTCTTGGCATGCTAGAAACTTCTCAGCAAGTGTGTTGAAGCAAGTTGGAGCTAAACACCAGCAGGACACCAGCACTCCAGGATCGAGTTTGGGCACCCCTGGTCTACACAAACAATGAAATATTCTTCTTGCCATAGAATATGGAAAGATATATTTGGAAAGACACGATGGACCTCTTTTGTTTCTCTCCTTCAACTGATGTTTGTGTGTGAAGAGGATCACGGCGTGTTTTCCGATCTGTTGACAGTGGCAAAAACTATGAATCAGCTTTGAGTCATCTTCAAGACATTCATAAACTTTTACATTTATTAAATAAAACAAGGTCTGTGAAATTAAGACACAGATTTGTGGAGCAGCTCTCGTCTCACCTGCAGGGAAGAACAGATTACATATCAGAATTAATCTGATCAGTAAAATACAAACACTCAACTACAAGAATAGCTTATTGCTAAAAGTGAGAAATTCAGCAATGTCACACACATTCTCAGCATTCTTACAAACATTTACTAATAGCCTAAATGAGTCAGCATTCTTACCATAAATGCTTACTAATAAATGAGTTCATTTTAGATTTCTGATTAAATATGTCTATCAGTTTAAGTTGGTATGAAACAATATGAATAAACAACAGTAGCACATTTACCTGATTTGTCTAATCTCCCTCCCCCCTTATTATTATGATTATTATTATTTATTTATTTATTTATTTTTTTGGCAAATGAGGTTTACCAAAAGGAACCAGAATATTTTGGTTCAACCATAAAGCTACGAATGTGTTTGCATGTGGATATGATGATATTTTGACCTTTTTGTTAAGCAGAAGGGTGCAAAGGGAACTAATGATCAAAAAGTTAAAACATAACGTAACACCGGACGCGAGCGGCGCGACGCGGCAAATGCTAAAACAAACAAACAAACAAAAAAAAAAAAACATTATACTCAGTGTCTTTAGTGTAAGCATAGTAATATTAACATTGTGTAGGCCTAATGATAAGGATAAACTAACTAATAGGGCTGGGCGAGTTTTCCGATTTTATCAACACGTTCTCACTCCTAACTCGTCACATATTGACGATTGGGCAGGGCCCCTTTGGCGTCACTTCTGGACGTTCAGGGTACCCCTTTAGCGTCATTTGTAGGGTCCTCCAGTACTTAACGTAAGAAACCCTTGGCGTCAATGTACTGACGCGAAAGGCACGGGGAATTTTATCGTCATGATTAAATTATATATTGGGTAATAATATTGCTATTATTGCATATATGTTGGGGTGTATTTTTTTTTTTTTCAATGCGAACAGTCAAAACAGTTTCATTTATATTACACTATTTACACATTGAACCAAACCTCTGCCCCTAAACCTAACCATTTGTCAACAAAACACAAGATATAACAGGCAATTACAACTATATTCATAATTTATTCAAAAAGTATTAATATTCCAATGGTTCCGAAGCAAAACGATTGATTTGTGAGAAGAATAGAGGCGATTGCCGTCTCCGTCCTCCGTCCTGTGCACTGCACTGCAGTCTGTCTGTGCTTGAATTCAAAAAATGCCGCCAGAAGAAGCAAGCCTTGGTTATGAAATGCTGTTGGCTCTTGGGTGTCTCGTGACCGATTGTGTCATGCTGTTGTGAAATGCCATTGGCTCGTACGTGTCTCGTGACCGATTGCGTCATGCTAATGCTTGGGTGTATCTTTTTGAATGAGATGTGAGGGCGTTAATGGAGCGGGATAATTTTCAGCGATTAAAACCTTCTGTTATTTGCATAAGGATATTGTAAGGCTTCAGAAGACTCGGAATGCAACAGGACTTGTTTGTAATGCTTTTAAACTGCTTGTTTATGGTCAGTTTTTGCAATAAATACCTGTGACTGTACTTATACTTGCCTGTTGCGTGTTTCATATTGTTCAGAAGTGGGTAGGTTTAGGGTAGGGGTGGGGTTAGGTGCTCCAATGAACGTATATATTTATATAAAATAATTTCTATTTTTACAAATGCATGCAAACCATTAAATTAAGACAAACAACCGAAAACAATGGAGGATCCTGCGCGTAGAAAACTGACGCTGAAGGGGTACCCTGGGCGTCAAAAAGTGACGCCAGGGGGTCCTGACCAATCGTCAGTATGTGACGACTTGGGAGTGAGAACGTGTTGATTTTATCCATGAATTCGAATTTAATGTTTTGCCACGATTTTATTTTTTAGATATCGAGGAATCGCGATTTTGAATAGAAGTATTACCAACCGTTAGGATTACACACTAAATAAGTCAAGGATAACAGTAAAGACAAAATAACAATCCAACCGCGTGTCGGCGAACGTGATTAATCGCTCACGTGTGATGCCCTGTGTGCTTACTATCCATCCTAAATTCTATATGATAGTAGTAATTTTCAATAATATTTAGGGCAGATATATGGTGGATAGTATGCACATTGGGACGCAGGGAGAATACGCTTTGACAAAGATGAGACGAGGGCATAGAACAAAGGGCAAGAAGATGGAACTTGAATTTGTTTTTGTAACTTGAGTGCGGCGTTTTTAGAATGCAGTTTCATGCATGAGACGAGAGCGCGCAACACTCAAAGGAACGCGCCCATGTTTACATAGACAAACAATGGAAAAGCATCGCAATCGAATAAAGAAAAAGCTGTAAAAAGCTGTTCATTTTTTTTAAGATTTTTTTTTATGAAATATGTATAACAAATGTTTTTTTTTTTTTTTAAAATCCCTTATTTTAACTATTTATCGCACACTTTATCCAATAAATAACACCGTATATTTGAGTGTCCCACATTAGTCAAAACACGCTATCTGAAACATCCTTGTCTAATGTGGGCTGACAAAGATTGCTTCAAATAGAATTATTCTTAACACATTTTTAAAATATCATTGCAAAAATGTATGTACAAATACATTACAGATGTAATTTAAAAACAATTCAGAACAGTTTGTTTGAAACAGATTTATATTATTAACATTAATTTTGTCTAAATCCTCCGTCACTGACCTGTGAGAGGACTTCAGAAGAGGAACGTCCTGTCTGATGATTCTCATGGCCACATTCATGAGATAATTTCCAGAAACTCTAGTGATTTCAGTCTTGAATTCAACACCTGTCTGGTCATATTAGCTGTAATGCTGTAAAAGAAGAGATGAACGGCCTGAAGCTTTTATCACATCAGTCATCTTCACACATTAGTCACGCTCAAATGACAACCGGAAGTGCTGAAACGTCAGGTGGAAATTCCCTTCTGTCTAGGAAAAACCCTTAAAAAAAACTGAAACCGCGAATCCACCGAATGTAAATTGTATTGCGAAAAAATGAACTTGACGGCTTAATTTTATGTTTATGCCAATGTGACCATTGAACTGTAAACATGTCAAGTTTACTTGTATTATATTTACATGACCATTCTACATTGTGAATACAGTTAAAGCTAAATGCTATGACATACAATAGTATTTTAGAAAAAAAAAAAAAAAAGAGAATTAAAAGTTAGGCGAAACAAAATATTAATCATTTACTGCGAGTGTGTGATCAATATATAATCTATAAAAAAGCAACTGTAATATTTTGATGTGATGACCTAAAGAGGTCAGTAATAACCAGGCGCAATGGGAATTGAGGTGACTTTAATCAACAGGCACATAAAAACAGAAAATCGACAAAAGAAAGGAAACAAACAAGCGAAGAGAGACGTGGCACAAAAGTAAAAAGTGTAAGTGGACAGCAGTCCAGCTTACCGCAATCACACTGCAAGTCTTGGCTTTATATTTTTGTATGAACTTTGTATATATACTTTTGTCGGATAAACTCAGAATTAATTTATATGACATTTCCTTAACCTTATTTGTAATGAATGTAAGTTTAAAAGTTGTTTAAAAGTTTTAACATTTTCACATAAAGAAGTATTTGTTTATTGGTGCTTATCTGCCAAGTACATTTTCTGTATTAAAATTGCATTGTGACATCTTATGGAAGTGTCAAATACGAGTATTTATTTGTTTTTAACTGATGCTTATGTATCCTCTTTTCTTCTATTTTTTGTGTTCTATCTCTCTTTTCCTTCTTATTTTTCTTGTTGATGCATGTCAAATGGTCTTTGTTATACAATGGATTAGAGCTGTAATCGGGCCTTAAAAGTTAGGCCCGACAGAATTCGGCCCGAGCCCGACAAGTATATTTTGATTGACAGTTTTTTAAAAGCCCGAACCCGTTTACAGCCCGACATTATTCAAATGTGCGCAAGCACACAGCTCTTTTACCTTTTGACAAGAATGAGTCATTTATACATGCATTAGCATAATTTATAAATGACTAACGTAGGCTATAGCCCACTTGGTATTTGGAACAAAGAAATAAAATAAGTCCTCTGTAACATCGTAACATCTTAGCAGTCTAAATAGGCGAACACTTAGCCTATAAATAGGCCAACGCGCCAATAAAAATGACTCTTACTTAAATTGAATTAAGATAAATTTTAAATTAAGATGGGTTTTTGGAAATAACGAAATTAAGATGAAGGCTTCGCCACTTCTCTCCACAATCCGGCCTCAACGCGACGGTGAATAGCATCTGAAATGTAATAAGGGAATAATGCCAACATTAGCCTGTATTGTATACTCTGTCTGCATTATGCATTTAAGACTCAATTAATATTTAGTTATAATTAAAAAAAAAAATCTTTATTCACGAAGATTAGGCTACATATTTTTGTGGAGGAAATTTATTGTATTCACTGTAGTTTCAGCGCGGTCCTGCGCTCACTGATGGTGCGTCCAGCAGCACTGAACACCCTTTCATTGCTGCTGCGACTGGCCGGGATGCATAGTACTGATCTAGCTAATTTTGTCAAAACGTAATCACCAGAGGCAAGCCTCCGTTTCACCTCCTCAACATCCATTTTCGCATCTTTCTCGCACTAAATGAAACGCATCACATGACCGCTCATTTATCGCGCAAGCCCGAGCCCGGCCCGAGCCCGTGTTAAATGATATAAATTGAGCCCGAGCCCGGCCCGGGCCCGTGTAAAATGATATAAATTAAGCCCGAGCACGACCGAGCCCGTCGGGTTTCATCGGGTTCGGGCAAAGATCTTCAGCTTTACAATGGATATGGCATTATACTAGAGCTGTAATCGGGCCTTAAAAGTTAGGCCCGACATTGCCCGAGTCCGACAAGTAAATTTTGATTGACAGCTTTTTAAAAGCCTGAACCCGTTTATAGCCCGACATTATTCAAATATGCGCAAGCACACAGCTCTTTTGCCTTTTGTCAAGAATGAGTCATTTATACATGTTTAACATAATTTATTAATGATTAACATAGGCTATAGGCCACTTGGAAATTGGAACAAATAAATATAATAAGTCCTCTGTAACATCGTAACATCTTAGCAGTCTAAATAGGTGTACACTCAGCCTACAAATAGGCCAATGCGCCAATAAAAAAAAAAAGACTCTTTCTTAACAAATTAAATTAAGATAAGTTCTAAATTAAGATCGGTTTTTGGCAATAACGAAAATAAGACAGTTTCAGCGCGGTCCTGCGCTCACTGATGGTGCGTCCAGCAGCACTGAACCCCCCTTTTACTGCTGCTGTGACTGGCCGGTACTGCATAGTACTGATCTAACTAAATTTGCTAAAACGTAATCACCAGAGGCAAGTCTCCGTTCACCTCATTTCTCAAGCTAATCAATACGCATCACATGACCCCTAATTTACCGGGGAAGCCGGAGCGCAAGCCGGGGCGGAAGCCCGAGCCCGGCCCGGTGTAAAATGATATAAATTAAGCCCGAGCCCGACCCGACCGGGTCCCGTCGGGTTTCATCGGGTTCGGGCAAAGATCTTCAGCTCTACATTATACACCCTACTTGTTGACAATAAAGCATAAAAAGTCTTTAAAAAATATCTTTAAAAGTATCTAAAAAAGATTTATACTCGACGCGTCCGCAAGTTCGCTTGGGTGCGAGAGGCAAATATGACCTCATCGCGGTGTTGGCTAAAGTTCGTTTCGAATGCGCGCGACTTTATTTCGAGTGAGGGTGCGCACGGCGTTTTTTGTAACTTTTCGCGCAGCTTCGCTTCCGAAGATGCACGAATGCCAAGGGAGAATAGCTGAGCAGGCATATCTGTATGCCGGTGTTTGTGTGAAACGGAAGCAGTTTGATGTGAAGTCCCCGATGGTTTTAGATAAATATTACTCCAACTCGTCTTTAATTACTCGTCGCCCCCTGTCATTTTAAGGAATAGTACAACTGTGAACGCGACAAGATAAATCCCGCTTATGAACGAGTTCAACAAAACTACTAACCTACCTCCTTCATGTTTATTTCTCGACGAAGCTCCGGCAGCGTTGAACGAAACTGCTTTTGAAGTGCTAAAGCTGCCGCAACATCAATTCATACGTCAATCGCAGTGTATAGAAGCAGTAGCGGCGGCTCGGCAGAGGAGGCACTCCCCAAAATTTTGGGGAGAAAATGAAAGAAGGACGATTTAATGTTTTAAAAAAAGTTACAGTTCATTTCAGTTCGTGTCTCAGAATGTGTATATTTTGTTAGCTGTAATATCATAACGTGTTACTGAATTTGGACAGCGCCGCATTTCTTTCGCTAATTTGCCGAATCTGCTGATCTAATTACAACCGCTAAGCGACAGAGAAGGAGATGGGTTTGTGCTTCAAGTGACAGACCAGGTAAGTGAAATAATCTTATCTTGCTGTGTGTCGTCTGCTTAGTTTTCTGACTAAAAGCAACCAATAAGCCATTTTAAAGTGGTTAAGCAAATAATAATAATAATAATAATAATAATAATAATAACTGGCAGGGATCCCCAGACGAGTGTGCCTCGTTTATTTTAAAACCCACGAGCCGCCACTGAAAAGCAGTGAGGAAGCGTCAGAGCACATGTCACGAGCAAAAATACCCACCATTCTAAATCTGCCGGGACCTACAAAAGATAAAAAGTGCAAGAGCAAACAAACTTTCTAATATAGCGCTGGGGCTGCTAAAACTTGTAGTACCCAAACCATGTCCCAATAGTACACACTGATGCAAATCGGTGAATCTTTCCATCTCTACATTATACTGTTAGTACAAGCCTGTTATCTCTTTGTGGGCACTGTGCATTTTTTCAAGGAGGGTTTTTGTTTTTGTTGTTGTTTTTTGAGCTTACCAATAGATTCAGTCTTAAATTTAGGATTGACATGTCCATTATTTTTAAGATTTCCTTCTAATTCGCCAAGTTATGAGCTACTTTAGGCCTTAAGATGTTTTGTGAATATGGGCCGAGACTTGTATTTAATAATGGCTCGTATTTGCAATTCATTGTCAATAAATGTTCCACAAAAGCCTTTTGTGTCACATTTGGTACTTACATTAACATGAAAAAAGTAAAAAGAAGGTTTTATTTTTAGCATTACAAATGGTATATGAATAATCAAGTAACCTCAAGTTGCTTCAGTCCAGTGAATGTTTATCTTTAATATGAGTGTTTCTGCATGTTGTCGTGCAGTAGATGTGTGTTTCGCAGAGTCTGTATTGTACTGTCTGAAAGCACAGCTTCAGCTCATGTGAGAAAATGTGTGTTTGTTCGGTGCTGTGGGTGAATTAGGTCCATTGGACGACAAAGAACAGCACTTTACTACAAAACACAAAAGTGAAAGGTGAGATAAGCTCCACTAAGAAGTTGGACTTGTGGTCTGTCTGGAGATGGTGAAGGGACGATCGGCACTTCGAGGGACAAATGCTGTAAAACTGATTTTATGATCTGAGTTACAGTTTTTATCTGCATCTCACTTTTCAGCTGCTTTGCCATCAGGTCTTCAGAAAACCAATCCAGAACCAGATCGAGTCTAATGTCAGAAAAAGAAACCATGAAACACAGATGTGACATCTTGTGCCTAGACTACAGTCATTTTCCAAGGGTTTTTTAATGCTGAGATTTAATCATCGAAGGTCATCAGTCAAAGCACTGATTTGTGAACTAAGATGGCCTGTATTTGTAATATTTAATGTATTTTATAATTATTACAATGCTTGAGGAAGTTCAGTGTTTGTGGCTGTTAAGATTCATAGTGAGGAATATGTCATCTGTTTATATATAATATGTAAAGCATTGCTCTCAAAGATATTTTAAAGTACCATATTACTATCTAACATGATAGAAATTTACCATCTGTACTTTTTTTTTTTTTTTTTTGATTGAACTTTAAAGGTGTCATGTGAAAATTTATTTTTTTATACTTGGTGATCAAAGCTGTTCTTACTGAGCAGAATGGAAGAAAGCAAACTAAACAAGAATGTGATGCAAATGAACAGGAAAACGTATGCATTTTGCATTTTAATTATTTCATCTTGACAAACCATGCAATGTATTTATTAAAAATACTCCAGTCCAGATCACCAGATTTAATATTATTCAACTATTTTGATCAGAAATGTCCTGTGGTGAAATGTATTTTTCAGCTGTGTGTCAGGGTATGTTATTGTTAGCGTGTCTTCTTATACATGCTTTATTGTATAAGAAATAAACACATTTCTGTTCAGTCCTGCAAACTGTCGTGTGACTCTTGTCAGAGCTTAAAAAAAATCAATCTAACGTCAGCACATTTACATAATTATTGGTGTATTTTGATAGGTTTACTTAAGCCTTCTTCAGATTTCGAAAATTCATTCACTCATTCATTGATCTGACCACTAGATGGTGCCAGAACATCATTTCAGAAAGAAATATATTTAGTTGTCAACGAAAACATTTATTTAAATTTATTTGGTGTTTTCATTTTAAATAAACTGAACAAGCGGCAGAAGTCTTTTTTTCAGAATACATAACACTAAAAATACACTTACTTAAATATGGAGTTACTTTGTCTCTTCAATGTTTAAATGGTTGTATGAAATATTACCATAACCCATCTTTACCTAAATAAATTTGCTCCATTAACATTTTTAAATCTACATTTATATCAAATATTTGTGTATTCTACAAACGCAAGGGCTTTGAACAGTTGAGTAAAACTAAATCCACATTTTCGTTGACAACTAAAGATATTTACATACAATGCCATCTAGTGGTCAAATCAACTGTAACACACAGCTAAATGTTTTTTTTTTTTTTTCCCCAAATCTAAAGCGTGATACAAATGGTTTACACAAGAAGGCTTAAGTAAACCTATAAAACTGCACCAATGATTTTGTAAATGAGCTGATTTTGCAGGGCTGAACAGGAATGTGTTCATTTCTTATACAATAAAGCATGTATAAGAAGACAAGTTAACAATAACATACCCTGACACAAACTGAAAATTACATTTTACCACATGACATTTCTGATTAAAACGGTTGACTAAAATTAAATCTGGTGATCTGGACTGGAGTATTTTTAATAAATGCGTTGGTTTGTCAAGATGAAATAATTAAAATGAAAATGCAAAATATATACCGTTTTCCTGTTCATTTTCATAACATTCTTGGTTCATTTGCTTTCTTCTATTCTGCTCAATAGGATCAGCTTTGATCACTAAGTATAAAAAATAAATGTCCACACAACACATTTAAAGTTTAATCAAAAAAAAAAAAAAAAAAAAAAGTACCGATGGTAATTTACTATCATGTTTACATTAGATAGTAATATGCTACTTTAAAATATCTTTGAGAGCAATACTTTACATATTATATATAAACAAATTACATATTCCTCAATATGAATCTTAACAGCCACCCATACAAACACTGAACTTCCTCAAGCATTGCAATAATGATAAAACACATTCAATATTACAAATACAGGCCATCTTAGTTCACAAATCAGTGCTTTGACTGATGACCGATGATTAAATCTCAACATTCAAAAACCCTTGGCAAAGGACTGTAGTCTAGGCACAAGATGTCACATCTGTGTTTCATGGTTTCTTTTTCTGACATTAGACTCGATCTGGTTCTGGATTGGTTTTCTGAAGACCTGATGGCAAAGCAGCTGAAAAGTGAGATGCAGGTAAAAACTGTAACTCAGATCATAAAATCAGTTTTACAGCATTTGTCCCTCGAAGTGCCGATCGTCCCTTCACCATCTCCAGACAGACCACAAGTCCAACATAACACTTCTTAGAAAACAAAGTAAAGCAGAGTTTATCTCGCTTTTCTACTGCACGACAACATGTAGAAACACTCCTCCTGTAAAAAAACTGGAACAGTAACAATCTCCAAAGCGTAAATGCTTAAACTCCAATGCTTCGCTATTTTGGTACACTTCAACTTTTGACAATTGAAACAAAAATAATTGCGTACTGTACATGAGCTTATACTCTGGACATGGTAAGAATCTGGAGCATTTTCATGAGCATGTGTTTAGCAAACTGTAATGATATATATATATATATATATATATATATATATATATATATAAAACACTTCTCCTGTCGTCGTCTAGTCTCTAGAATCAGATCCTAAAACAAACAATACTGCTGCATTATAAGCCCTAAAATTAAGCTTTCTTAATGCTCATTTATCAGTTGAATAACACAGTATATTTGACTGTCCTACATAAGAGTTTAGATGTTCACTCCAAATCTCCCTCATGCTGGTCTAAAGAAACACTAAGATGCTCTTCAAAATACCTTCTTTGTATGTCATAGGAGATGGAAAGTCATATTTGGAACGACACGATGGACCATTTTGTTTTTCTTCTTCAACTGATGTTTGTCTGTGAAGAGGATCATGGCGTATTTTCCGATCTGTTGTCATAAAGTGAAAAACTATGAGACAGCTTTGAGGCGTTCTATAAATTTTCCACCAACATTTCATACCCATAATTTTTACATTTTATTAAATAAAACAAGGTCATTACAAGACAGATTTGTGGAGCAGCTCTCGTCTCACCTGCAGAGAAGAACAGATTACATATTCATCAGAATTAATCTGTAATTAGTAAAATACAAACACTGAACTCCATGCAAATTCAACAACTTCACACGCATTCTCAAGAAAACGTATTATGCTCGGTGTCTTTAGTGTTAGTAATAATAAGACCGGGACACACTAAGTCAGAGGTTCCCAAACTCGGTCCTGGAGGGCCGGTGTCCTACAGAGTATGCCTAGTAAGCGCTTGATTAGCTGGTTCAGGTGTGTTTAACTAAACTAGAAACTAGCCGGCAGGTGTGTTGAGGCAAGTTGGAGCTAAACTCTGAAGGACACCAGCCCTCCAGGACCGAGTTTGGGCACCCCTGCACTAAGCCGACGGTCGGTCAGCGTCTGTCGGGCTATTGTATTTGGTGTGTTCCACACGGCTGCTCTAGTCGGGCTCACGGCGGCGGCAGTTTGCCTGATTTGACATGCTGAATCGTCGTCGGGACCGTCGGCGCGAGTGAGAACTCTGATTGGATGCCTTGTTTCGCAAACGAGTCAGTGCCGTAGAATTAATGCGAAAGTGACGAAAACGATTAAGTAAATAAAGGCGGAACAAACAGGAGGCTGTTTCAATGTTACGTGATTTTACCCAAGCATTCCAGTATGTAAATATATTTTCATAACAACATGAACCGCTTAAAATTAATAAAGTTAACAACATAACTGATATTCAAAATGGTAATTAAGCGCTGCTTTGTTTAAATTTCATTTATCTGATTATATATATGATATATCCTTGTTTCGGTTTCTCCTTATGAATAACGAATTTATACTATGGATAGTTGCTGATATAGATCTTATATTTCCTCTCACGCAGACGCAGAACGCACGTGTTAGTTTGCAGTCGGCTGTAGTCTGAGCGGTGTGTTCAACCGCAGGTTTTTGGTCCAGACGCTGCCGGCGCGAGGAGACAACACCGTCGGCTTCTGTCGCCGCTAGTTCTTGGAAGTCGGCAGTGTGAATGTCCCGGCCGTAATGTTACTATACTTAAGACCGGGGGACACCAAGTCGACTTCCAAGAACTAGCGGCGACAGAAGCCGACGGTGTTGTCTCCTCGCGCTGGCAGCGTCTGGACCAAAAACCTGCGGTTGAACACACCGCTCAGACTACAGCCGACTGGATACTAAAACGTGCGTTCTGCGTCTGCGTGAGAGGAATTAACTGTCTATATATGCAGTTATCAGTAGTATGCATTCATCAATCAAAATTAGAAACCGAAACAAGGATATCTCATATATAAGCAGATATACGAAACAAACGATGCAGCGTTGCTTACCATGTCGAATATCAGTTATGTTGATACCTTTATTCATTTTAAGCGGCTCATGTTGTTATGAAAAATATTCGCATATTGAAATGCGTGGGTAAGATAAGGTAACAGTCTTCTGTTTGTGCCGCCTTCAATTACTTAATTGTTTTCATCACTTTCACATTAATTTTCGGGCACTTATTCGTGTGCTTAACTGAACATCCAATCAGAGTCCCGATCGTCGTCGCGAGTGAGAGCCCTATAATATTTAACTTTCTTAACTCACACTTTATCAATTCAATAACACAGTATATTTAACTGCCGACGTTAGTCAAAACTAGACGGAAATTCTTAACACATTTTAAAGTCATCACTGTAAAAAATGATGTGCAAATAAATTACAAATATAATTTCAGAACAGTTTCGTTTGTAACAGATTTATATTATTAACATTAATTTTGTCTAAATCCTCCGTCACTGACCTGTGAGAGGACTTCAGAAGAGGAACGTCCTGTCTGATGTTTCTCATGGCCACATTCATGAGAGAATTTGCAGAAACTCTAGTGATTTTAGTCTTGAATTCAACACCAGTCATGGTGGCTGTAATGCTGTAAAAAAAGAGATGATCGGCCTGAAGCTTTTATCATAACAGTGTCCCACATTACTCACGCTCAAATGTCAGCCGGAAATGATGAAGTGCCAGGTGGAAAGTCCCTGTGAATTGATTTCTTTTAGAAGCACAGGCAGTAAGTTGCGTGGGGTATTCAAAATGGTAATTGCGTGGGGTCCCGCGAGCGTTCGTCACGGAATTTAGGATAATCACGAGCTGCCGTGAGACTGGGTTGCTCATCAGTATGACTAAAAACACAAGCTGTGCATTCAGAATGTGCTGACTTTCAGTTTGACTCATCATGGTTTCTCTGTTTGAAGTTTACTTGTTTATGCGTCAGGGACGTGGTGATGGACTTTCCAAAGAAGACTGGGGGAAATACCCCGGACCGCGATTACACCAACCCTAAAAACACCCTCAGCTTCTCGTAATAATGAGTAACTTTCTCAAAATGACTTAGTTTTGCCTCAAGTTAAAAAAAGTTCTCTGAAATAATAACGTTTTGCCCAACCTATTTATATCCACTTATTCTAAAATGAATTTTAATGTCAAACAACAAATAAATGATTAAATAAATAATAAAATAAAATAAATAAATCGGCCTAAGTAAAGGGAGTAGTGTAGTAATTTAGGAGTTGAAAATACTGTGAAATTACATACATGACAAATGGCAAGAAATTTGAAAGCGTAACAACTAAACATATATGAAACGTCAGTCAATATATATTTTTAAAAAAGCAATGGTACTTACATTTTTAACTAAAATAGGCTATTATTGTAAACATATAGCCTTTTTTTTAAGTTACAGAAAACTTAGAAAACAGTGGCCGGTGTTACGGTTTAACTGGTGACCGTGTTATCTGGTAACCAACTTCCTGGTTCAGGTCCTCCACACCAGATGTGATGGAACGACAGTGGCAGATTCGCCGATTCTGAAAGCACAAACTAACCTGATATTAAGCTGTCTAATAAACGCACACTTGCTCATTACATGATTTTGGTATTCTTGTAAAGATTACAAATTATTGGTATGATGGCCCGTGGCGGCGGAAATAAAAAAAAAAAAGCTTGTTTGGCACGGGTTTCGAACAAGCACAAAATACAGTCGTACTGTGAGACGACATTAACGAACGCGTTGAGTTGTCGAATTATGTAGGTTCAACTGCGGAGATTCAAGTAGGATTTTACTCTCGGCGTCACATTATGCAACGGGCTGAATCAAGAAAATGTGCCCGTGTTAACTTGTGACCTGTGTTTACATATTGTGAAAACTAATATTAAAGCAAAAGTATATTACATTTTATGGTTTATGATGTTAAAGTACCTTCAACGGAGTCTCAGACAACTGTAAATTTGTGGCTACTGTGGTTTATTTACAAACGCCATCGTTAAACTTTATTTAGTAAAAACATGGTACATTTTCTTCAGAGACTAGCTGATGTCTCCTTTAATTAATATAAAAACTTGACGTTATGTCCACGTTGTTTTTCTCGTAGAAATACTTCGGAGACTTGTGATTTAATTTCTTGATTGTAGTGAATCACATATAACGTTAAAGATCTACTTGAAACGCCACTTAGAAATGTAACTTTATAAACGTGTTAACTTGTTGTTTGCGTTCAATAGGTGGTATTTTATTCGATTATAACAGTATAAAAATATAATAGCCATTTCTGTAGTCGAAAAGCTGCAAGTGCTGCACTTAACGTGAATCGGCGAATCTGCCACTGTCGTTCCATCACATCTGGTGCGGAGGACCTGAACCAGAAAGTTGGTCACCAGATAACAAGGTCACCAGTTAAACCGTAACACCGGGAAGTGCAAAACAACATTACATAAGTGTGAAACACTTTTAGGAAGCTCGAGACAAATTTACATTTTGGAAAACATTTTTTACCTATCATAAAACATAATTACATGGGAAAAACGATTTTACCAAGGACGAAACAAATATACATTTTAGAAAAAAAAAAAATTAACAAGACGCAAAACACTTTTACCAGTCCCGAAACAAATTTACAATGACAGATTCTTTACGGAAAGGGAATGTACCACCGGAACTGACGCGGTAAAAGGTGTTGTTGTTGGTGGTGAGCGCGGTGAACTCGTGTTGTGGAGTAAATGGCGTAAATAAAGTTTATGGTGACTGAACATGGACTGCGGCCGAGGGATGTTTTGCCCGTTTTGTGGCAAACACATGAGCAGCTTAACGCGGTTTTGCTTTACGTATGGTCGGTGTTTGGAGTTTCTAAAGGACGCGGACCAGACGGAAACACAGGGGACGTCTTGACAGCTGGACAGTGCTAAGCAAAGTAAGTTGTTATTTGTTATTTATTTTTTTTTTTTACTGTAGCAAAACGCTAGCTATCTGAGGCCATGTGAATAAAAATTAGTAATGCTAATAATGATTTTTTTGAGCAGCTTATAACTTTCTGTTTTGAAACGGAACTCGTCCATTTCAGCAGAACAACCATGCCCATCGTACAAACAGTTCATGGAGTACAGAAGCTCGAAGTCAAAAGAACGGCAATCTTTTAACTATGGGCCTAAAGAAAGAAAACACGTCCAGGTTAGTTGTACTGACCTTCCTATACAATTTTGCAATGCTCTATATATATGTATTTGTTTGTATGTGTATATTTATTTTACCTATGTACACATTAATATTATAAATATGCACTACAGTAACACCCTACTTTGCTGGCCCCTGTCCTGTGCCACTCTGAAAAGCAACTTACTGCTTTTGACCTTGAGATACTCTTCAAACCTGACCTCAGTCCTTCGGGGAGATATCGAAGACTTAAAGAAAGTCAAACCATGGGCTACTGGGCAGACTATCTCCTTGATTGTGAAGGTTTGTTAGTTTATTTGTTTTTTATAACTAGTTAAGAAAACACATGGCAGTTAAATTTCACATTTATCAGGGTTCAAGCATTTCTGGCCTTTAAGTACATAAGCATCAAAAGACAGTGTTTTATTTAGCAATAACGTAACCACCTAAATCACAGAAGGAAAAAAAGACCAAAACTCTTAGAGCTTAAACCCCTAATTATGTATCTGAATTGTTTTTCTTTGCAGAAGGCCAGGCTGCTGTGTCTGTGGAAGGTGTTTTGATGTTTGCTACTAGGCTGTCTTCACTTCCACCATCTGGCTTGGAACCACCGCCAAAAATACAGTTCCTGGACAACTCTGCGTTCCCATTGGCAAATACATGTACAAACTCCTTGAAATTACCACTCCTAGACTCATACATTTTGTTTAAGTCACAAATGGACTTTGGAATTCAGAATAGTCCAGGATTTGGCTGTTTTTAAGCTAAATGATGGATGACCCCTAGAGTTAAGACTCTGAAAACGTTGTTGTTAAAGGTTCACTTTAAAGTGCAGTTGCCAAAATTGTTTTTATAATGTAACAGTATGTAAGCATAATTTTCTCACCGTCAACATTTTGAAAATGTTTTAGATTTGTGACTCTCAAACTGGGATCCCTTTGTGAATCGCTGTTCTAGATAAAGAAACAAGTAGTTCAAGAAGTTTTGTTTTATATACTACAAAAAAATAAAAATAAATATTTATTACTAATTTTGATTAATTTACTTCACACTTAAAAACAATTAACCTGTGGGTGACAGATTCATAAAAATTGTGTTCAGACAGACAGCGGTATTCCCCCACTACAAAACCCCTCCCTTTTTGACCATTTCATAGCTGAGCCATTTCTTTTAGTTTCATGTACAGTTCTGATGCAGACTCCCAGTTCTCTGGCTTCTGTAACTGATTGTGTTCCATAGCAAAGTCCAAGTACTCCTGCATGTTTGGGTCCCCACAAGGAGTCATTGACAGGCTAGCCTCAGGTAGGGCATCCAGTTCAGCCTGTTCAATTTGAAATCCACAGTCTCTGGAGCCAAACCTATGTTAAATAGAAAACATAAGCATTTCTTTTCATTTAAGCTAAAACGTTAGAATAATACTTTTATCTGTGTATTACCAATGTATCACCTGTGTGGTAAGTAGTAGAGTTCATTGGGCACTCCTCCTGGACATGCTGCTGTTCTGGAATGGCGAATCCTGTGACTATTCCACAGTCTCACACACTCATCCAAGTCGTTCTGAATAACATCACCAAAGCAATATCTCAATGGACACTGATGCTCATGACTCCCATTGAAGTATCCAGCTTCTCTAAGGTCTGCAAATAATCCAGAACTGAGACCTATAGAAATTGATACAAATTGTAGATATATTTATAAGCATATACACATATGTTTGAATAATAAAATCTACACTCCCTCCAGAACTCTGAGATCCGCCAGTGATCTCTTACACCGTTCCTGGCTGGTGGAATGATCTTCCCACCGCTATCCAGAATGCCAGCTCCCTAACAACTTTCAAGCGGCTGCTGAAAACCCATCTCTTTCGACACTACTTGACTTAAAAAAAAAAAAAAAAAAACATTCCTTTTCTACTCTTTTCCCTTTCTAGCTTGTACTTATTTGAACAATGCCTGTTATATGGTATTTTGAGCACTTCGTAGGTCGTTTTGCTTCTTTAGGACAAATCGCTTGATGTATTCCCCACCTGTAAGTCGCTTTGGATAAAAGCGTCTGCTAAATGAGTAAATGTAAGTGTAAATGTAAAATCAATGGTTAGTCGTAATGAAATGTATGGTCTGCATCTTTTGGTCATTATTCGATTTTCTTTCAAGAACAACTACTTTTTCTGGAGGGCTGTATTTGTTTTACATTTTGTACTGTACTGAAATTTATTGTGGTCGTTTTTTTTGTTTTTCATTACTCGTTCCTGAGAAGAAAATGTAATGACCAAAAAATGCAATGACCCTTTATGAAGACCACTCACCTTCCCTTTCTAAATATAGACCACCAGGACTCAATACGCTGGTTATTTATAGATGAGCCGTACATGTGGCTGGATGCACCAGAGTAGTAGTCACTGTGATGGAGGCGTAGCGTACATTGAATTGCAGCCATTATCCCGTTCTCAGTGCCGCAATCAGTCCTCAGTCTCATGGGGGTGACACCGAGGTTTCGCACACATAACATGAAATAGTGAGCAATCACTATTGGGTTATTATTTGTTGGTCCACATTCAAGCCACAGTACTTTACGTGAAAATCCATCTATGCATCCCGATATGGCTAAACCGAATGGCTTAAGTTTATCATAACCATCTGCGTGCCACATATAGTTAGGTCCCATTTAATGGTAGGTTCTTCTTGTAAACCTTCTGCACGTTCTGCTCTCAAGGAAGGATTAAGCTCCCGGTGCAAATTCATCACATCATCACTCTTCACTTGAAATTTGTACTTTTGTTTAAGTACCTGCCACATCGTATGTTAGCCAAATAGTTGTCCAGGTCCACGAAGTTCCAATCTGATGGCATTACTCACACAGTTTGGAGAGGAATAATCCTTTCTGCGCTAGAACCCGGCTTCGTTCAGTTTACTTTTAAGAGTCCTCAAGCAGATGTTTACACCGTGTAGACTTGACATCATGTCCACGATTACAGCGTACGAGTGGCCCTCGTTAAAATATTGAACACATTGATGCAGTATGTCTGGTGTTTCCGTCTGGTCCGCGTCCTTTAGAAACTCCAAACACTGACCACACGTAACGCAAAACCGCGTTAAGCTGCTCATGTGTTTCCCACAAAACAGGCAAAACATCCCTCGGCCACAGTCCATGTTCAGTCACAATAAACTTTATTTACGCCATTTACTCCACAACACAAATTCACCACGCTCACCAACAACAACAACACCTTTCACCACGTCACTTCCGGTGTGTGGTACATTCCCTTTCCGTAAAGAATCTGTCATTGTAAATTTGCTTCGGGACTGGTAAAAGTGTTTTGCGTCTTGTTAATTTTTTTTTTCTAAAATGTAAATTTGTTTCGTCCTTGGTAAAATCGTTTTTCCCATGTAATTGTGTTTTATGATAGGTAAAAATGTTTTCCAAAATGTAAATTTGTCTCGAGCTTCATAAAAGTGTTTCACACTTTGTAATGTCGTTTTGCACTTCCCGGCCACCGTAACTTAGCGAGTGTGGTTGCTTCTGCTGCTTGGATTTCTACTTCGATATAATGTGGCCCGCAAGTGGTGCATTCAGAATGTGCTGACTTTTCTGTTTGACTTTCATCGTGGTTTCTCTGTTTGCAGATTACTTGTTTGTAGGTCAGGGTGATGGACTTTCCAAGGAAGACTGGGGGAAATACCCCAGACCGCGAATTACACCTACACAGAAAGTCAGTGTCTCTGTTGGCAGATTACTATTTTCCACGTTAGTGGGTATTTAGACCGTGGTTCAGACCATACTTTTCCACTTTAACAGCATTAACTTACAATAGTGAAATACATTTTCCCTCTGGTGGATTAAATGTTTTCCTGCCTTGCTAAATGTTGGGCTTATGGTTAGTACGTTTTAATATATTATAAAAATATAATATTCTCGCCACAGTGGAACCGACAGAGGGAGGAGCCATGGAGAAGGAATGGCTGATGATTCCAGGGGCCGACCGATGGTGGCGGAGGAGCCTGAGGTGGGGATGGAGAGCCAATCAGCCAGGGTGATCCAGAGGGCAGAGGTTGAACAGATGGTTTAGGCAACTGATGCAAAGGCATGGATCCAAAGGACCAAGGTATAGCCAAAGGGATGGAGGAGACTGACAGAGCGGAGGGACGAGGTAAAGCTGGAGGAGTGGATTTGTGAGCCTCCGGGCTCGCAGAGCTGTACTTTGGAAGAATGACCTCCTTAATCTGTCAGTGGAGCAGGGCAGTGACAGCAACCTATTACTGAAGCTGCTCCTCTGCCTGGAGATGATACTGTGCAGTGGATGCTGTAGATTATCCATGATTGACAAGAGCCTGCTCAATACTCATCGCCCTGCCACAGATAACATGCTGTCTAGCTCTGTGCCCACTACAGAACCCGCCTTCCTCACCAGCTTGTCCAGACGTGAGGCATCCTTATTCTTAATGCTACCTCCCCAGCACACAACTGCATAAAAGAGGACACTCGCCACAGCAGTCAGAGCAATCGGCCTGTAGTCGTTCAGCTCTCCAGGGTGCGGCTTCTTCGGGACTGGGATGATGCAAGGTGTTTTCCACAGCCGAGGAAGCCTCCCCTGCTCTAGGCTCCGGTTGAAGATGTGCTGTAGGGGATCACCCAGTTCCAGTGCACAGACCTTCAGCAGTCGTGGGGATACTTCATCTGGACCAACTGCTTTGCCTGGGATGAAGCCTCCTCAACTCTCTTCACACCTGGGCTGTCATGAATTTGGGTAAGGTGACACCCTCCCTCATATTGAAGTTGGTATCCAGGGAGGAAGAGAGAAGAAGGGGGAGGGGGGTTGGAGAGTGCAGTATTATGCAATGTAAACAAATTGGGGTAATTAAACCTATTGAAGAAGTTGTTCAGCTGGTTCGCTCTCTCCACACCTCCCTCAATGTTGTTACCCTGCTTTTAGCTGCACCCAGTGATAGTCTTCATCCCCTCCCACACCTCCTTCATGCTGTTATTATTAACTTCTGCTCCAGCTTCCTCCTATACTGCTCCTTCGCCTCCCTAAGCTGGACTTTGAATTCCTTCTGTACACGCTTCAGCTCCTGATAATCACCATTCTTAGCCCTCTTCTTCTGGTTCAGAAGATCCTTAATTTCACTAGTGATCCAAGGCTTTTTGTTAGCATAACAGTGTATAGTTCTTACTGGAACAACAAGGTCCATGCAAAAAATGATGTAGTCAGTAGTGCAGTCAACCTCCTCAGTGTTCCCACTGTGCGACCCCTGTAATACATCCCAGTCTGTATTTCCAAAGCAGTCTCTCAGAGCCTACTCTGACTCAGGAGACCACTTCCTGAATGAGCATGTGGTTGTGGGTGATCTCCTTACTTTTGGTTTATAGCGAGGCTGAAGCAGTACAAGATTGTGGTCTGCTTTCCCTAATGCAGGCAGCGGGGTGGTGCTGTATCCATCCTTTACATTTGCATACAGTAGATCAATTATCCTATTTTCCCTGGTATTACAGTCTACATACTGGGAAAAATCAGGTAGTATTGTGTCCAAAGTCACATGATTAAAGTCTCCAGAAATTAACACAAGCGCCTTGGGGTGCTGTGTTTGTAGTTCAGCAATAGCTGAGTGGATGACATCACACGTGGAGGGATGTAAACAATAACAACAATCGCATGTCCAAACTCTCTAGGCAAGTAGTAGGGGCACAAACTTACAGCCAGAAGTTCAATACCCCTGCAGCAGCTGGAGATTTTAATACTCATATGCCCAGGAATACATCACCTTGTGTTCACGTATAAAGCGAGTCCTCCTCCTTTCTCCTTCCCACAGGTTTTCATGTCTCTGTCCGCCCTGACAGTACGGAAGCCGTGTAGCTGAATGTTAGCATCTGAGATGGTAGTCGTGAGCCACATTTCACAGAAGCACATCAAACTGCACTCTTTGTAGATCTTAACATTTTTCACCAGCGCAGTCAGTTCATCGATCTTATTCGGTTGTGAGTTTACATTTTCCATAATCACAGAAGGTACCGAAGGCTTATATCACCACTTCTTTGCTAGCCACTTAGCCTTTAGCTCAGTGCCAGCTCTAGTGCCTCAATACGGCCTCCTCACCTCGTCAGGTAACTAGGGAAATCCAGAAAAGCCCTCACTGGGCTGGCCTTGGGAACAGAAGGCCAGCCGAGCCCTCTCTGAGCTATACTTGTGAACGAGAGCCCTCTCTGGGCTGGGCAGGGCAGGGAAACAAGAGCCCTCGCTAAACTAGACAGGGCCATAAGAGTCCTCTCAGGGCTTGACATGGGAACTGGAGCACTGCCTGGGCCATATGTGGGAACAGCACCCCTCTCCGGACTGGGCATGGGAACAACAGCCCTCTCTAGGCTTGGTGTGGGAACTGAAGCCTTCTTTAGGCTTGACGTGGGGACTGAAGCCTTCTCTGGACCACACATGGGAACAAAAGCCCACTCTGGGTGGGACTTGGGAACAGGAGCCCTCCTTGGGCTTGACTTGAGATCTGTGGCCCTGCCTGGGCCAAACTTGAGAACAGCAGCCCTCTCTGGGCTTGATGTGGGGATTGGAACCCTCCCTGGGCCATACTTGGGAACAGCAGTCCTCTCTGAGCAGGATGTGAGCACAGGTGCAATCTCTAGGCTGGACATTGGGAAGAGGAGCCCTCCTTGGGCTTGACTTGAGATCTGTGGCCCTCCCTGGGCCATACGTGGGAACAATGGCCCTCCCTGGGCCATACGTGGGAACAATAGCCCTCTCTGGGCCTGACATGGGGACATGAGCCCTTACTGGGGGCTGACTCTTGCACCTGGTCTGACGTCACTTGCAGCATCGGCTCCACGGCAATCCTCAGCTCTGTCGCTCCATGCGGCGATGTCTCATCGGTTGTGGTGGGCTCAGGCTTAGGCTCAGTGCAGTGGTAAAATGGTGTGCTGGGCTTTAGGTCTTGCTGTGGGATAGACACTCTCCAGAAACCAGATGATATAGTTCCTGCAGCTCAGTCCAGTGGTTTCTGGGAAGTCAACGGGGAGGTGGTAATTTGCCCCAATCCAGAACAGTGAGTTTGCAGTTGAGTTCAGCCAACTCACCATTTTTACGCCGTTGACAATGTTGTGCTGGCTGAACTTAACTGCAAATTCCAAGAGGGAAAGGTCCTTGTGGGCGAGGGGAAAACACACAAATAAACTATTTTTATTGGTCTGGTGTTCTGTCAGGATTGCCTACTGCAAGGAGTGAGGAACGAGGAGATGAGGGAATATAACAAATAATCTAAAAAGGGTTTAGACTGTTTATAGTTAGGTGAGTATTTGACATGAAATTATTACACATTGGCAGTTGTCATATTTGTAGTGGTTAGTTTAAAGGGATAGTTCACCCCAGTGTTTCTCTTCATCAGTCCAAACCAAGTCTAATAAAGTGCATCCATCCATAATAAAAAGTGCCTCACATGGCTGTGGGGGTGGGGATTCTAAGGCATTCTAAGGCATTTTTATAAAAAGCTGCTGAAATATCCTAAATTAACTAAGGCCTAGTCCTGGCTTAAACTAAGCCACGTCTGTAAAACTGGGCCTAAACATACCTGAATACAGGCTTTATTCTTTGTGGGAAGCGCACTGCTTTTTTAAAAAGAAAACACCTTTGTTTTATTTTGTTTATATGTTCAAGATGGTGCCAGCATGTTTGTCTGCATGTCGTCAGGCCTTGCAATTGCTTTGTTCATGTTTAATATGTTCCTGTTCAACTCTGTGGTGCTCTTTGCGAAGTGGTAAATGTTGCGTTACGATTGTCAATCTCATTTGAGCATTCCGACGTCTATAGGCCTATTGGCGAGACTCTGGTCATTAAGGTTTCGCTCATCCCATGGTTTTACTTTCGGTTGCTGTGGTGCTGCTTTGGCGATGGTGTTCCCAGCAAAGGAAGAAAGGTCGTAAGAAACGAGGAACGAGGAGGACTTCTGATTAAATATAACAAATTTTGGGCCACGCAAAGGAATGATTTGGTGCCACATATGGACCATTTCATTTCTGGGGAATTAAGACATTCCTGGCTCGTACCTGTTGAGGTTGAGACTAATGGGATGCTTTCAGTTTATCGGCATGTCCAACGGCTTTCGCATCATCTAAACAGAGGAGTTAATGTCATTAATCTTCGAACGCTCAGACAAGATAAGTGTATGAATTTTCTACAAGTTGAACACCATCTCAGTCAAGGTGGCGTGGTCGATGATGAATAATACTTCCATTTTAAAAAACTGGATTTCCTTTTTGTGACGGAAACTTGGCTTGATGCTCTGGACTTAAATCCTTTGTCTGAACTTTGTCATTTTAATGATACTGTATGTTTAAACTCACCTCACCTAGAGGTGGAGGATTTCCAATAGTGTACATTTTTAAATGCACTCAACTGACATCCATACTAGCTTTGAAATGCATTCATTTAGAGTTGAATCTGTTTCTTCATTGCTATGTGTGCTTATTTATAAGCCCCCAAAGTATAATAATGATTTTATTGATGATTTTTCTGTTACGGTTATTGTGATAATTTTCTTATGCTTGGTTATTTTAATATACAGGTGTATATTAATGCATATTTGTGTCAGGATCTTTTCAGATCTGGCCATACTCTTGTATTGTCTTTGGGTCTCTCTAATAAATTGCTAATGTTGTGGTAGATCAATTGTGTTTGTCCGATCATATTTTTTTTTTCTTTTGATGCTGCATTTTCCTTTTAAATATGATTTAATCTAATCTAGTACCCTCCTCGGCTGTAGTTAAATTAGTTTGATATTTTAGGTAATACTCATCTTACTCACCTTTTTTAGTTGTTTACTCAGTGGAAATGTCCCTGTTAGGTTTAAGCATGCAGCAGTGCAGCCACTTCTTAGGCAACCAAAATTAAATGGTACTGTTTTAAGTAAATTCTGACCTATATCAAAACTACCTTTCTTATCGAAAGTTTCATAGAAGGTTGTTCTATCTGAGCTTGCTTAATATTTAAATATGAATGCTGTCATAGATATGTTCCAGTCAGGTTTTAGGTATCTCCATACAGAATCTGCTCTTCTTAATTTTTTTTTTTTTTTTTTTTTAAATGATATTTCATTGACAGTTGATTCTGGAAAGGTAGTTATACTTATTTTACTTGATCTCACAGCTGCATTTGATACCGTTGATTATGGTATTTTATTGCAGCGGTTGGTGGATGTTGGTGTTAAGGGTACTAAATTAGATTAAATCATATTTAAAAGGTAGATATTTCTCAATTTGCCTTGGAGATTTGTGTTCTTCATCAGCTAAATTACATAGTGGTGTGCCACAGGGGTCTATACTTGGGCCTATTTTGATTTCATCATACATGGGCCCCTTGGGTGCAATTTTTCGTAAATATAATATTATAATTTATATGCAGATGACACCCAGTTATACATTCCAATAGATCCAAATGGCTCTTAAAGGTTTGATGGACTTGTTCAGAGTTTACGTGAGATCAGAGCATAGTTGGCAAGCAATTTTCTTCACCTTAATACTAGTAAGACTAATAAGATGAGAGTGTTTTGTCTTTGGACCCTCTTCTGCTTCCAAGGCAATTACAAGTAGGTTGGCCTCTGATAAGTGTTTCAGATCATGTCAAGAGTGTTATAATGGATTCAGCTTTAGTTTTAGATAAACATGTTACTTTTGTTGTGAAGGATGCATTTTGTCAACCGTTATTCATGCTTTTGTATCATGACGCATTGATTAGTGAAATTCTATATGAACAAATGGTGCTATATAGTGCTAAAAGTGGTTCTTTGGCTCGTAATCACAGGGGAACCACTTTTAGTGCTATATAGCTATTTTAAAAGGTGCTATATGGCACCTTTGTCAAATTCAGAGGCTTAACAGGTTCTTTGTATGGCAGTGGTGCTATATAGCACCTTAACGACCCCAAAGAACCGCTGAAGAACCAGACAGGGGCTTGACCGGTTCTTTATACACTAACGGTGCTGTGCTATATAGCACCACAATCACACCAAAGAACCGCTGAAGCATCATTTTTTTTCTGTGTGTACACAGATAATCGACCCCTCATCTTATCATCTCATCTTCAGTTATGCTTCTGCCAGATTTTTGCCTCACACAAATAAGAGAGATCAAATTAAACTAGTCCAGACTGAAATCATATTTTTAGTATAGCTTTTAGAATTGATTGAGTGATCAGCTTTTTTTTTTTTTTTTTTGTAATCTCTCTCTCTCTCTCTGTGGGCATGTGCTGAGCGAGTGGGCGGAGGCGTGAGTGTGAGCGTTTGGCGTGAGTGCTCCTTTTCTATCCTTTTTTTCTAACTTTTTTATGTTGTTTTTTGTTTTTGTTTTTGGATATTTAGTGGTACCTTAGTGGTGTGTTTTAAGCGAGCTAGTGTTTGTGTGGCGGCGGCCACCGGTCTCTGCACCGGGAGTCATGTCGGCGCGTGGAGCTGCAGGCTGCAGGTGTGCGGCTGGAGGCTCTCACACGCCGGCACGCGTGCGAACTGTGTCCGACTACAGACTGCTCTGTGGAGGACTGCGTGTTGGCAATCGGAGAAATAGTCGGTTATGATAGTTTTAAGTTGCTTCTAGGATGAACAATGGAGTTGTGATTTTTGATGACAGTGTTGACAGTGTGGACAAAGTTACGATTGTTGAACAAGGTGCAGTAGTTAAAGACACGTTTGTTCAAGCAGTGCCACTTGTTAGTCCCGCGAAAAGGATAGTTTTATCACAAGTTCCTCCGTTTATCGGAAATGAAATGGTAGCGAGAGAACTTTCGAGACATGGGCAGCTGATGTCGCCGATTAGAACAGTTTCTCTCGGATGCAAATCTCCGCAATTAAAGCATGTGGTTACATTTAGAAGACAAGTCTTTATGATTCTAAAAGATAATGAGGAGTTAAATTTGGTGCTCAAGTTTAGAGTGGAAGACTGTGATTACAGGGTGTATGTTTCCTCAGAAAAAAAATGATTTGGATGCGGAATCGAGGGTCATCTCATTCGTTCTTGTCCAGAATTAAATTCTGAAAATATAAATAGGAATGTAGAACAAGGTGAATCAAACAAATTTCAAGAAAAAGATAAATCCAGTGACACTCAGATACATGTTTTGAGCAAAGCAAATACAACTCAAAGGAAAAAACAACATGAACAAAATGTTTCTCGGGGACAAAAATTAAATTAAGCTCAAGTAGTAGAACAGAATTTATTAGAAAATCACGAACACAAAACAGATAAATGTTCCAAATCTCAAAAGGAAAATTTAAGTGAACAAAATGATCCTCAGGAACAGAAACCGATTGAGCCTATACTGAAAATCAGGGACTAAAACAGAAGGAATTAAGTGTTCTTCAGGAAAACGATCAAAATGTTTGAGAAGGGTCTGGCTACAGACATCTGCACCTGCACCTGCACCTGCACCTGCACTCTCAGACAACTGCACTTTCGGGAGTGACGTCACCTGCAGTCGATTTTATTTTTACTTTATTTTAGTTATTTATTTATTTTAATTGAATCTGTCAACATTTTACAACAGTAGCCAAGTGTTGAAAACAAGAAAAAATAAACTAAATTACAATGTCACTCACAATCGTCACCTGCACTCTCAGATACCTGCACGTCACACACAATCCACACAAACGGTGCGTGTTGCCAATGGAGACAAGACGCTGTGGTCGTTAAACGATTAAAACTAATTTAATAGCATAACATACAGCAGGGGTCACCAGACCCGGTCCTGGAGGGCTGGTGTCCCTGCAGAGTTTAGCTCCAACCCTAATCAAACACACCTGAACCAGCTAATCAAGGTCTTACTAGGTATACTTGAAACTTCCAGGCAGGTGTGTTGAGGAAAGTTGGAGGTAAACTCTGCAGGACACCGGCCCTCCAGGACCGGGTCTGGTGACCCCTGACATACAGGGTCCTGCAAGTCATCTGTAGAAGATAAAAACAAGACCTGCAAATCCGTGGCCACAGAGCAGCAGAATATGAACACGATGCACAAAGTCTCTCGTTAAGCTTTTTCTTCCCGTAGAAAACCATTAACACTTGATATGGCTTAATGTATTAAGATACATTAAGTGCCATTAAACGATCAAATTTGTAATATAGTTTATTAATCTAATGTACTCCTATCAAGCATATGGCCATGAATGAGCAAACTTTCACTTTTATACTTGCCCAGCAAACACTTAATGTGGCAAAACGGACTAAGATGATAAAGACCAAATTCAATATAAACCTTACTGTTGTCAAACGATAAACCAGCAGATATGAACGCGCCATAAGAAAGGAATTAGGTGATATTAAAAGGACCAACTCTGTATAGGCAACCAGACGTGAACGCAATGCGTTAATAGACATTTTCCTCCCATAGAAAAAAGAAAAGGAAAAAAGAAACTAAATTACAATGTCACTCGCAATAGTCACCTGCACTCTCTGCTACCTGCACATCACTTGCAATCCACACAAATAGTGCGTGTTGCCAATATAAACAAAAGACAATGATATAAAACAGCTGTAGAGATGATTCTTTATGGGAAAACGTGAATGTATGCAGCGTTGTGTTTATTCTGGGCTCAACCTGCTTGTGTGTAGTTGTTTTAATAATGAATAGGAGCATATTGAGTTTAGTCTTTATCATCTTAATCCGTTATGCCACATTATGACACGTTTTGCGAAGGAAAACACTATATAGCCTACATATACATTATATTAATAAACTCTATATCGAATTTGATCTTTTAATTGCATCTTAATACATTGAGCCATATTAAGTTTTAATCTACAGAAGGAAAACTCTTAAGGAGAGACTTCATAATCTTTTGTTCATAGTCTGCTTCACATTCATATTCGTTTATATTCTGCTGTTCTGTGGCCACAGATTTGCGGGTCTTGTTTTTATCTTCTACAGATGACTTGCAGGACCCTGTACGTTATGCTATTAAATTAGTTTTAATCGTTTAACGACCACAGCATCTTGTCTCCATTAGCAACACGCACCATTTGTGTGGATTGTAAGTGACCTGCAGGTAGCAGAGAGTGCAGGTGACAATTGCGAGTGACATTGTAATTTAGTTAATTTCTTACCAGGTCTTCACCACCTGGCTATTGTTGTAAAATGTTGAAAGATTTAATTAAAAAAAAAAAAAAAAAACTAAAATAAAGTAAAAATAAAATCGACTAGAAGTGACGTCAATTCCGGAAGTGCAGGTGTCTGAGAGTGCAGGTGCAGATGTCTGCAGCCAGACCCTATTGAAATGTTTCAGATAAAGGGAAGAGGACTCGCAATGGTCAGCTTTTTAGCTTAGCTGAGAACAGCCCACAGGAGTCTGAAACGGAGAGAGAAGTCTCCTCTGGCGCTCAGAAGGACATGGAGAGGGCAGGGTGCTCTGTGGTTGATGATAGTGAGATGCTTGTTGATGATACCTCGATTAAAGACAATGAAAGAAAGAGAAAAATTGGAGATGGGGGTCAGTTTTCTGTTAAAATAAAGAAATTTCCTCTTCAAGAGAGCTCACAATCTTTTGATAGTGATGTTGCGGTGGACTCTGAAGGCTCTTTAGCCTCTTCACCATCATTATCCCAAATTAAAGGTGGATACACTATGGCGAGCATCAGGATTTTCCTAAAAAATACTAAAGGAGCAAGAAATATAAAAATTGAGACAGCTTTTCCTGATTTACAACCTTTTATTGATTCAGTTAGGAGTTGTCAAAAACGAACTGAAAATGGAGGAGAATCCTTCACTGATCAAGAGTTGTATCGCTTAAAGAAACTTGTTATGAAGGCTAAGAGATAATTAGAGGATGGCGATTATGTGTAATTTTTCTTATTTGTTTTTGTTTGTTTTTGTTTTTCTTTTTTTGTTTTGTTTTATGAGTGAGTTAAAATTAGGCAGTCTGAATTTAAATGGAGCTAGAGATGAAAGAAAAAGAGCTTTGTTTTTCAGACTGTGTTCCCTTAAAAAATTGGATGTTATTTTAGTACAGGAGACACACAGCACTGCTGATAATGAAGTTGATTGGAAGAGAGAATGGGAGGGTAATGTTTTCTTGAGTCATAATACGAGTAATAGTTGTGGAGTGGGGATTCTCTTTTCTAAAAGTTTCATTCCCCAGTCTGTTGAGTGTGTAGAGTTAATTAAGGGTAGATTGTTAAAAATCAGAGCAGTGTATGAAAATGTATCTTTTGTTTTTATCACTGTATATGCGCCAGTTGTTGGTGCAGAAAGATTGCCTTTCCTAGACGTTTTAAGTGATGTTATTAAAGATTGTAGTAATGATGAATTTTTATTTATAGGTGGGGATTGGAATTGTACAGTAAATAGATTAGACAGGAATCATGTGGAGCCGCACCTGGGGCTTTAACAGTTTCTGAACAGTCATTATTGCACTCTTTCCATGATGGTGTTTGTGAACCCTGTGTTGATGATCGTTTTCCTTTGGTGAACATTTTTCCAGATTTTAAGGCCTTTTGTTAAAAATTGTTGATTCAAATGTATGTGCACATGACGCTGACAGAATAGTAGTATATAGAATGTTGGTGAAGATTTTGAATAAGGAAAAGCTGAATAAGAGAGCTGACACTCCATGGAGAGCCCACTTAGCTTTATCTGACGATGTTGGACCTGAGTGGAGGGCACTTTACAAACCCCCATTGTTAAAGAAAGTGGCAGATGTACAGTGGAGGGTCCTTCATTCAGCTGTGGCTGTTATTTCTTTTGTTTCAATTATGAACTCTGATGTTATTCATGATTGTCCTTTTTGTACTTTTCGTGAGACTGTGTTTCATTGCTTTATGGATTGTTGTCGTCTCATGCCTTTGTTTTTTTTATTTCCAAGCAGTTGTTTATTTTGGGGTATAGATACTCCCAGAAAAAGAGGGAACAATGCCAATTGTTCAATTTTATTTTGGGAAGAGCTAAGATGGCCATTTACATGAGTAGATGAAACAAGATAGAAGGTTCCTTGGATGTTGATGTTGTTTGTATTTGTGTCAAAATGTTAAAAGCGCGTATAAAAATTGATTTTAATTATTATAAATTGGTGAGTGATCTAGAAAAAATTTCCAGTATATGATGTTATAAGGATGTGCTCTGCTCTGTTATAGAGGATAATTTAATCCTCAATAAGCTGTTGTTTTAATGTGATGTTTTTTGAGAATTGCTGATTGTTTTATGTTTGTATAATTGTAATAAAGTATTTGTAAATCTCTAATCTCTCTCTTTCTCTTTCCGCGTTTGTGCATGTGTGGGCGTCTGTGGAGCGTGTGGAGAGTGTGACTGAGGTTTCTCTCAACTTTACGGTCTGTACTTTTCTATTTTTATGTGTATTGTTGTGTTATCTTGTTGATCTGGTGTGTGAGCAGTTGTAGAGCGAAGGGTGGGTTTAGGGAGGTTTAGCCAGCTTATTTGGACTGGTGGTCATGGCTAGTTTAGGAGGAGTGGGTTTTGAGCAGCTAACTCACCGACATGGAGTTAAAGTGCCGGTTGGTGTTGAGAGCTCATGGAGGAGGTTAGTATAGCGATCGGAAGAGTTGTCGGATATAACAGCATATGGTCTGCATCAAGGATGAGCTGTGCTGTCGTCTTGTTTTCACACAAGATTGAAAAAGTGAATGAGGTTGTTGAGAAAGGAATAACCCTGAGTGAAAGCTCTTATACACTTAAAAATACAATTCAGCAATGTGAAGATCATTATTTGATCATTGGTGGAGATTTTAATTGTACTGCCAGTGATATTGACAGGAACCATCTTGAGCCTCACGGTGCTTCAAGGCAAAGAATGTTACAGCTCATTGTATCAAATGAACTTTGTGATATTTGACAAAATCTGCATAACAACATAAGACAGTATACATGGACACATGTAAGAGAAAAATCACATTGCCTAAGCTAGGTTGCATAGATTTTATTAAGTTTCAGTCTCAGTGCTTTAAAAGTTGTCAGATATGTCCAGTAGGTTTTTCAGATCATTCTATGGTGATTACTTCTGTTTATATTAATTCAATAAGAAATAAGAGTGCATATTGGCATTTTAATTGTGCACTTGTTGAAGATTTTAATTTTAAAATGTGTTTTAGATATTTTTGGGTGAATTGGAAATTGCAAAAAGAAAATTTAATTTCATTGAAACAATGGTGGGATGCTGGGAAAATTCAAATTGAACAGTTTTGTAATCAATATGCTTTCAGTGTAACAAAGGACATTGTTGGGTATATAAAAAAAATTTAGAAAATGGTATTGTGGAGCTTCAGAATTTATGTGGGTCCACCGGAAATCAAGATCATTTGAAGTTATTGAAAAAGAAAAAAATCAATGTTGGCTGATCTATTAGGAGTTAGAGCACAAGGGGCTTTGGTGAGATCGAGATTTCAGAATATATCTGAAATGGATGCCCCATTTAGATTTTTTTTTTTTTTTTGGCCTGGAAAAGAAAAATGGACAAAGTCGAATAATTCATTGTTTAAGATCTGTTGATGGGAAGGAACTCATGAAAATATTTGATACACGCAGAGGAGCAGTTAATTTTTATGAAGGGCTCTATGCAAGTGAGTATGAAGAAAATTATTTATTGGCACAAATATTTTTTAAAGATCTACCTCAAGTACCTGAAGAAGATTTTCGGCTTAAAATTTGGTCTGATTTCATTAGACCAGGAAAAAGCCTTTGATCGGGTGGAACATTGTTATCTGAGGAATACTTTTAAAGCATTTGGTTTTCCTCTTGGTTTCATTGATATGATAAAGGTCCTTTATGAGGACATTGAAAGCATATTGAAGGTCAATGGTGGCTTGAGTTCTCCGTTTAATGTTGGAAGAGGATTAAGACAGGGATGTTTAATGTCCAGAATGTTATATTCAATTGCTTTGGAACCTTTTTTAAATCAAATAAGGGAGAGTATATGTGGTTTCAAATATGATGCCTATAAAATTGTCAGCATATGCTGATGATGTAGTTGTTTTAATTAACGATCAAGATGATGTTTTTGAAACATTGGAAAAATGTCTTAGCAAAAGTACAAGGCAGATTGGCAAGGTGCAACTGGCTTTTAGCAAAAATGTCGTTTGGGGGAGAATCTTTGTATTTAACAATTTAGTGGCGTCCCTGCTATGGCACCACTTAGTAGTATTGGAACCCCCAGTGGGCCTGTTAGAAAAGATTCAAACATCTCTTGTTATTTTTTTTTTTTAAATAATCTACACTGGCTTCCTAAAAGTGTGTTGTATCTTCCTTTAGAGGAAGGAGGACAAGGTCTAATACATCTTGCAAGCCGGAAAGTGGCCTTTACACTGCAGTTTGTTAAAAAAAAAATTATTGTATCAAAAATGGTCTTGGACTAATGTAGCTTTTAAACTTTTAGGTGTGGTTGGAAAGCTGGAATTATGCAATGAATTGTTTTTGACAGATTGAAAAAAAAAATGATTGGAAATGAATCTCCTTTTCTTATGAAGGCGTTCGAAATCATGGTGTTTGATGAAAATAACAAGGTTGTTGCAAGAGCCATTGATTGATGGGTCTCGTCTGGATTTATCTTGTGAGATCCCTTCATGGCTTGAACAAAAAATGAAAAATGAACAGATTATAATAATGAAGGATTTGGTGGAAGTGGCCGAGAAGAGACTTAAAAAATACTATTGCACTAACTCATGCACTTGGACTTTGATCTGAGTGAATAGTTGAACAGATGTTGGAAAAATGTCGAGGCTCTTTATCTGAAGAAGAATGGATGCTTCTATATGATTTTTCAACAGTAACAAAGACCAAATGCTGAGGAACATTTTCCAGAGATGATGATTGCTCCAGATGTACCAGATACAGATATTAACTCTCCCTTAACAGTGTCAAAAAATTTGAAGGACAGAAATATTATGTTTACTAGTGGAAAATGGTACATCGGTCTGATGTCATGGTGAAGTCATTTATGTAATGTTTCTAATTTAAACTTATGTGGGGTATATTATACAAGCCACCACTGATCAAAGTATGTTGGAGATTTGCAGTGGAGGATTTTGCAGGGCACTGTTGCAGTGAATGCCTTCATTTCTATTTTAAATCCTCAGGTAAAAGATAGTTGTATTTTTTGTGGGCAGAGAAAAACTATTTTCCATTGTTTTATATATTGTGAAAGGTTGCAATCTCTGTTTGAAGTGTTGAAAAGGATTTTTGATGATTTTAATGAAATGTTTAGTATACCTGTGTTTATTTATGGGTTTAAAGAGTCTAAAGCAAAGACAAGAATGGGGCGTTTACTGAATTTTATTATAGGTCAATTTTATTATAGTTCAATTTTATTATAGGTCATTGTCTATTTACTTAAGTATAATACAGAAAATTGAATTTGGAACTGAATGTAACATGGTGACTATCTTTAAAGGTTTGTTAAAACAAGAATTAGATATGATTTTTCTTTTTATTACTGTATGGAAAATCTAATGGACTTTTTCTAAAATCTCAAATCTCTCCCGCACACACACACACACACACACACACACACACACACAACTGTTTACTCTACAAATACAAAATTGAGGTTTGCGTTTCTGGTACAACCCTCTTTACTTAAAGGGGTCATCGGACGCTAAGTTCACTTTTGCATGCTGTATACACATCAATGTGCAAACCTCTGCCACATGCACTGGAGTATGCATTATATTGGAAGTTACATGTTTAAATGAAAATGGAAACATGATCGTTTTATAAAGTTTGCGTTCGGAAACAAGGAAACCGTTGTGGTGTGGTGATCTATTAATAAACACACACTTGTCCTGTTTCTCGTAAGCGCCGCCGCGGACTGATAAGAAGAGCGCGCTGAAAGACGGAAGGAGCCGATCGAAGACTGCCGCAATTTTCTCGTGAAATTTGAAGGGGAGTGAGGCGATCACACATCTATATATAGTTTATGGAGCTAATCGCTTAGTGACGCCCATGTGAGTGTGTATATATATATATATATATATATATATATATATATATATATATATATATATATATATATATATATATAGACAGTTAATTTAATATAAAGTAAATCGTTTTTCAAACTAGAATGAATATGTAATGTAAAACGTAAAAATGACTGAAATGTAAATAATGAACTGAAAATACTTAAAACAGTGGCAGCCCAAGATTATTGATATATTTTGACTCTGTAATAATCCAAACAGTAGCCTGCTGTGCTTCCCTTAGTATGTATTTAAGCACAATGTGCATGCTTGCTTTTTTTTTTTTTTTTTTTTTTTTTTTTTTGCAATTCCACATTAACTAAGTTCTCCCAAACTGACACTACATCTCTCAAATGAATCTAATTACATATATTGTGTGTTGTGAGGGGAGAAGTGATTCACAAGTGTGTGATTTGTTGCTATGAGCTACAAAGCTCTGTTGCTTTTATTTGAAAACCATTATGATAGTGGGCAAGACACCCAGAGTAGGCTGACGTGTTATGTAGTTCCATCTGAGGAGAACTCCGCAAACTGAAGGCGGCTGCACATGTCAAACTCAAGGCTGTACATACTCAGTATTTCGGCATTAGATAAATTCCCCACAATAACCACTAGATAAAGTCAAGACGAGAGTGATGTAGAAGTTTTCACCATGATTTTTACACTAGTGATGTATCTGAGAGAAATAATCTAATTTTCAGCAGTAAGAAAAAAAGGTGTTTTAAAGCTTGTTTAAAGTTTTATTTATTTTTTTTTTTTTTTGGTAGAACATAAAGCTACTATTACTCACTCTGTTCTGAACACCAAACCCTTTTTTCCCTTCATCTATCTAGTTGGTTGAATAAACATATTTGGAATTTATATTTAAAAATTACTTAAAGTACTTAAATTACTTTTTTTATGCAGTTTTTAGAACAAAGAACATACAAGAGCAATAACATATAAATAACATAAAAATACAACAGCAAACTAATAAAACAAAAACAAATTAAAAATAAAATAAGGAAAGCAGTAACATCACACATCCATAATCAAGTACAAATAATTATACATTATTCAAAAGCATATATCTAAGGCTTTAAAGTTTTTTTTTTTTTTTTTTTTTCTTTACTCTTACTGTTATTTTTGGTTTCTTTAATGTACACAGGTAGTGAACTATTTCTATTTTAAAATAAGTAAAATGATTTTTTTCACTGCCCATTTACATTTATTAATAAATAATTTTCCATATATAATGAGTAAATTCACAATATACCAAATGATCTGTTTTACTGGATAAATATGATGAACAATCTTGAATGATACCTCTCTAATTTTGTTAGTCATACAAAAATGTCTAGAGATCTTAAAGGTTGTTTTTTCCAGTTGACATCTTGAAATTGTGATCTCCAAAAAACAATGGCTAAAGGAACACTGAGTTAGCATCAGGTAGCTGGTTAACTAGCCAGTTCACATCAGCTAACAATATTTTTCAAATAGGCAATTATAATTTAGTAATTCAATATTATTGATGAGATTATTTTTCATTTTAAGATAAAACTGTCTGTACTCTGAATTTGCTGTTAATGTCACCCCACATGAGGGGCAAAATGCCTCCTTTGTACATTTATTTATTTATTTATTTATGGTAAAAGTCTAGTAACATGAAAACTCTGGACATTTTTCACATTTGATTTATAATTGTTGTCATTGTCACTAAAGCTATAACTATTCTGAACACAACAACTATTGTTTCACAGAAAAAAAATACAATAAAATAAAAAAAAAAATTACACAGTCCCTAACGAGAGCGTATCGCCTATTTGTACCATACCATATTTTCAAATTAAAAACGCCCATATGATGGAAAAGTCGAACAGATGACATAGTTTTAAAGGGATCTTCCAATGTGGGTGTCTGATCGTCAAGGCGCTGCAGCTGAGTTAAAGTGAAAGTTATTTGGTTCCTCAGGTCAACGCCCATTGCGTTTATATTATTATTATTATTATTATTATTATTATTATTATTATTATTTATTTATTTTGATTTTTTTTTTTTTTTTTATAGCTACTGCCTTCTGAAATGTAAAGTCTTCTTTGAAGGGCAGTTGCTTTTTTGCTTTGATGGCTGGCATTTTTGGCCATAGCGGCCCACCATGATTATTTAAACAATATGCTGAGGCATATATATGACACATCAAAGGATATATGCGCTCACTGTTTTGTTTCAAACATTAAACCACAGTAACCTGCGAATAACCTTGGTAAAAAATTATTCTTTATTTTTCATTGGACTAGCTCAATGTCCTTAGACAGTCAACCAATGGGCCGCGATTCGTGTCTCAGATACTCTACCGTTGCGGTAATAAATAAATTGGCCTAATAAACTTTTTAAAAAATATTAAATTATGACTGACAGCCCCAGCCCATAAATGTGCGTCGGCCCGGCGGGCATTGGCCGGTATGCCCTATGGTCAGTCCAGGCCTGGTTACTGTGGTTTTACTATAATAAAACCATGGATAATAAAAATATTGTCGTGATTATTGCACTAATTGTGAAATTTGAGCGATTTGTTTTTCAATTGTTTTGTTAAATCTCCAGTATAAGTTATTATAGTATAAAACATGGAAAAACACATGGAAGTAATGTAATACTTGAAATGCAACTGTTTTTTTTTTTTTTTTTTTTTTTTTTATTATTATTAATATATTCCATTTTAAATATTTATTACGTGCAAACAAATTACAATGAGGTTGTTGTTTTCCAACAGGGTGACAGATACTGGAATTTTTTTTTATTTTTTTTTTCGTGGTTTTATAATTTGTTGTGGGTGTATGGATGGCCTGGTTGAGTTTTTTCGGCCTGAAATTGTTACCCTGTCCGGGTCTGGTCCTCAGTTAACCCATACTTCTGTACAATATCAGTGTAATTGACAGAAACGTATTTTCAGTAACAAAATGTTTCTGAACATGTCAAAAATCCGTCGCATTTCCGTCTGAAATAACATTTGAACAATCGTTGCATGTGCTCGAGACATCTAAAACAATTTTAGGTTAAACAAATTACATTTAAATTGAAATTAATGTAAAATTGATGCGAAATGTTTGGAACTTTTTAACCGATGAGACCTCTTAAAAAAAAAACAAAAAAAACGCGTGCAGCAGCCAGAGTTGCCAGGTATAAAACGAAACTTTTATTTTTTGTTAAATCAATCGCTCAATCAATCAATCAATAGCCCTACTAATACTAACAGTATACATTTGTTTAAATGTATTTTATTAGGTTATAAATATGTGGCCGTGTGGTTGATTACACAGGTGATTTCAGATGAGTGGTTGCTGTGCGCCTCACTGCTTTGTTGCATTTTGCTGATTTTTGTAAAATAATTTGTTTTTGCTGTTCAGATAAAAGAGTAGTTTTAGTTTAATATATATTTGGCTCATTTATTGGTAACAGCTAATTGATATTAAATAATATTGATGATGATAATCGGAAACGGTGGTCTGAGATTGGTGAATGTAGCTTTAAAGCTCTGGAGTAGCATTTTAAAATTTTAGTCTCAAAAGTTGTTTAAATAGCATTTCACTAGGTTGTAACCTAATTATACCAACTAATAACCTCTGACCATTATTTAATTCGATTAAATAGACCCTGGCCATAGTTGATTGAAAAAAATAAATAAATAAAAAGATCTCAGAAAACATATAATGTTTTTAGTAAATATAGTAACTGAGTTCAATTCAACCACGGGCAAAATAGACATAAGTTTCTTTCTTTGTTTAAAACTGCATA